>JAQHUG010000272.1:287267-302865 GCA_028555095.1 Dicrostonyx torquatus | reverse complement strand
GGTGTGACATCGACTTTGCCATTGAATTTCAGTAACTGATACCCACACAAATCCTTTCCAAGATCGATCCCGTTAACATTCCATGCTGTGGGATTCTTTGTGAGGTCTCACAACTCCATATGGACTTGGCGACACTTGGTAGATGCTAGAAGATAGCCAGGGACCTTAGTGGCACAGCCACTCTCCTAAGGTGTTCATAAGTTGCCTATACTCACATACCCCTCATGCATGCTCCCATAAGTCATCCTAATTAAATTAATTGATTCTCCAAGTTACATTCAGGTGAGTGCATCTTTGGTCTGACAATGCTGTCTTACCTGTGATGCATATTCATTTATCTCCTTAGGAAGATATCACATATAGAACACACCACACAACATATGGTTTGCAGAGCACTGCTTTTTCAAAAGTCACAGTAATACAGGTTCCAAAAGTGTCCAAGGATTTGGCAAGGAACTGTGAACTTGGGCAAGGACTAGAGGTGGGGAAGATGTTTCTCAGACACCTGGGATCCCAGAGCAAGGCAAGAGCTGGTTCTCCATGCCATATGGGGTAGCCTTCTAAACAGCCATCTCATGTGGGAAGGGGACCTAAAACAACTCTAGATAAAAATGTTAGAAAGCTGTTCTTCAAAAGGCAGTACTGGGATTTCCCATGCACCAGGGATTATGAGAACTAAGTGATGCATGGGGTCACCTTGCTCAGGCCCCTCACTGTTTCAGAGACCCTCAGTCTCTCCATCTCTCCCGTCAGAGTTGCTTCTGTACTGACACACAGTGACACTTTGGTCTTGTCATTGTTACTGAGGCAATGCAGTTTAACAACCCTTTACCTACCTTTATACTGTATTGCGTATTGTGAGTTATTAGAAATGAACAAAGTACATGGAAGGATGTAAATAGCTTTACCCAAAGTCTACGTCATTTCATATAAGAAACTCAAGCATTGTAACCATTAATGTCAAGGGCATATGGAATCCAACACCTAAGGCTATGGGAGGATAACCATATACTGCAACCCCTCTTGATGATGAATTTGAAAGCCCCCCAAAAGCAGAACTGAGATACACTCTTGAGTGCATAATGTGGTAGGTCCTTTGCTGTGTGCATGACCAGGCCAAGTGACAGTTCCGTAAATAGGTCCGGTTCCTCTCAGATCCAGGATCATCTATATGTCCTCTAACAACAAAGGGTGACAGGAACCAAGCCAGAGATCACTGGAGTCTGCCCTCAAAATTCTCCTTATCATAGCACATGGGGCTCAGAGGGAGAAGAAAATAAGTTAGTGACTGCCACAAGAGCGTTCCAGGATGTCTGAGCACAGTTGCTTTTGCCTGTATCAAGCTGGGACATCGTTGTGGCCCTTTCCCCTCCCCCTCTCTCCCTTCTTCTCTCCCTCCCTTCTCTAACAAACACTTGTTGAGAACTCACTCTAAATGAGATCGATTCTGCCAAAGGTGGTTTGCCATGAACAGTAGACCCCCAGACCTGTGAAGACGGCGCCACCAGGCAGATGAATGGCAGGGCATCGGGATGTCTGATCTTGACGAGCAGAGTGGCGGTGGGGCATGCTGAAGCGGGTGCCTCTCAGGCATTGCCATCTGATCTAAGCTCTAAGTTCCTCAGTTGCCATGGAGATAAGGTGGGCAGGAGAGAATATACAGAATGTCGAACCATGGGGACTTCTAGCATCCTCCAGAATGATTTACTCAAATGCTTCCCCAGACGAGTTAGCCCATTCGTTAGCTGTGACCACGGCAGTCGTGTAACGGTGTCCTGTCTGAACTTAGCTAAAAATCAAAGCAGGCCCTTAGCTAAAGGACTGTTTTTACCCTGTGTCCACCTTCTGAAAGCAAATGACAGCAGCCATTTTCCCGCCTGGGAAATGAGATGTGTGTGATGGGAGGGGAGGAGGGGCCTGTTGGGGCACTAAAGTCAGAAGTGGGTGAACAGAGTTCCTAGGGCTTGGTCCTCAGCACTCAGACCTTAGCCAACCCAGCCACTGGTCTCTCTTGAGCCCACAAGGCTATCATTCTTCACCAGGGGTCTTCAGCCAATCCAGGCCTAGGCATGCCCCACACAGCACAGCTTAGGAGCCTTAAGATCCAGTTCTAGTTCTTCGGCATCTAGTTCTTCAAGTTGTTAGTACTTTTAACCATTCATAGAAGATTTGAAACGAATTTTGCAAAACAATAAAAGGGGCTTGTCCTTGAGGAATAGGCTGGTTTTTTTTTACATATTTTTAATTGATTTTTATTAAGCTTTACATTTTTCTCTGCTTCCCTCCCTGCCTCTCCCCTCCCCCCTTCAGCCCTCCCCCAAGGTCCCCATGCTCCCAATTTACTCAGGAGGTCTTGTCTTTTTCTACTTTCTACTTCCCATGTAGATTAGATCTATATAAGTCTCTCTTAGTCTCCGCATTGTTGTCTAAATTCTCTGGGATTGTGGTTTATAGGCTGGTTTTCTTTGCTCTATGATTAAAAACCACTTATGAGTGAGTACATGTGATAATTTTCTGTGTCGGGGTTACCTCACTCAAAAATGTTTTCTAGCTCCATCTATTTTCTATTTCTCCTCTCTGTCACATTTTTTCACTTTTTGTTTTTAAATAAGCACAGACTCCTAGCCGGTTAGAAGCACGGTTCAGAGAACTCCTGAGCACCCTCCCCCTGGCATCTCCAGTGCTTATACTCTAGGTGACTCTGGACGCATCAGATTCAGAATACTGAAGTCAGTAACATTCAGTGCACTTAGCTGTAGCTACTGTGTCTGTGTATGTGTGGTACATGCACGTATGCATTGTGTGTGTACATGTGTGCATGCAAATGTGTGTGGTGTGTGTATTGTTCTGCATAATTATGTCACATAAATTTGTGTCCTCATTATTCAAAACAATTATAATCAAAGTGTATATTCCCAGTAAGGAAGAAAACATTACTTTCTCCCAGAAAAAACCCCTAAGTATCTACATTACTAGGCACAAAAATACTTATTGTTAAATTACTTACAATAGAAAAACTTAGGTCATCGAAGTGGCTTACTAGAAGTCATCGAATGCAATTAGCTGGAAGAAATCTCTGAGTGAGAGGTTGTGCAACTCTATGTAGTACATAGGAGAAAGGAGGAGCTAGATCACGTGGATGACACTTCAGATGTGAAAGTCAGGCTAGAATTAAAGCTGTGTGGCTGGGCTAGGAAGGGGACACCAAAGTGGGGAGCACATTACCTGCTGAGCCATCTTCCTAACCTGACAATATAGTTTTAAGTGCAGAAACTATGACAGATTCCTCCATTAGTTTACTACTGAGAAGTGTATTTGACTGCAGCCTCCTCCACCTCAGAGAGATGACTCTCTCTCTCTCTCTCTCTCTCTCTCTCTCTCTCTCTCTCTCTCCCTCCCCCTTCCTCTGCTTTCTCTCTCTGTCTCGTGTGTGTGTGTGTGTGTGTGTGTGTGTGTGTGTGTTGTGGGGGGAAGGTATACTTGTCTGTGTGTGTACAAGTAGAAGGTTTAACTTTGGGCATCTTCTTTCATTGATCAACACCTGAGTCTAGAGATCTGCAGAGTCATTAGGGGAAGAAACAGGACAGATCTTATTAACTTCAGGTCATTGGAATTGATTCATCTGTAATGACATTTCATGGTGATCCCTGGTCAGTTATAAAAACTCCTCCTCAATGGGCATAATTTGGTATTTATTCAGCCCCTCCACAGTGGCATACTTTCTGTCTTAAATGTCTCCCAATAGCATGATGTGTTTGGGAGGTGGTGGAGCCTCTGAGAGGTGGGATCTATTGGATGTCTTAGATCATTAGGGTCATGACTGTGAGACATGGGTCTCTTCTTTTTGTGCTTCCTGGTTGTGATGAGGTAAGCAGCTACACATCAGCACATGCTCGCTCTGCTCAGAATCTGTTGTCTCTTCTCATCTTCAGTAGAGTCAATATCAGCATAAAATGAAACCTCCAAGACCATGGGCCAAAAGAAGTCTTCCCTCCATTTAAAATGACTATATCAGGTTTTTTGTTTTGTTTTGTTTTGCTACAACAGTGGAAAGCTGGCTAATACATTGGTTGTAGTGGCTAATTCTGGTTGCCAACACATCTAGGAAGAGGGAGCCTCAGGGAAGGAATTATCTCCATCAGACTGGCCTGTGGGTATGTCAGTGCATCATTGTCTGAGTGCTAATTGAGGTGGGAGAGACACCTCTGTTGGTGGTGTTATCCCTGGGCAGATGGGTCCAGGCTGTAAGAGTGGGAGCTAAACATGAGTCTGGGAACATGCCAGTAAGCAGCATCCCTCCGTGTTCTCTGTTTCAGTTCCTGCCTCCAGGTTCCGGCCCTGACTTTGCTTCAGGATGGAGTGTCACCTGTAAGCTAAAATAACGCCTTTCCTCCCCAGGTTGCTTTAGGTCACAATGCTTGTGAGCAACAGAAAGCAAGCTAGACGATGGTGAAGGTCTGACCACAGCCTCAGTTGTTCAACCAGCACACCTGCGTGACGCAGACTCTTGGAGTCGAAGGAACTACTAATTCCTAAACACAAGTTGGGTGCAATGGAATTATGGTGGGATCCCTCTGCTGAAAGGTAGAGGGAGAGAATGCTAAGCCTTGCTCTGTCGAGGCTAGAAAGTGACACTGAGTCAAAGCCTACCAAAACTTTTCTAGCAGATGCTGTACACCATGAAATACCAGGATCTGCTCTGCAGCTACTCAGGCCGCATGGAGGACAGCCCTCAGAGGCACACTAGAAGAAGAAAGCTAGCTGCGTGTGCACCTCAAAGACAGCCTCCCAGAAGTGCAGATACTGGACCAGGAAGCTCTTTGGCCATAGAAAGGGACTTGTGGTAGTGGAGGGCAGAATTCCGACAGCCTGGCTCTCATCACGTCTGGGTCTGGATGGATGTTTCTCTCCGGAGCCTTCTCTATGCTCTGCACTTGCCATGCATTTTTAGAAGCCTACTGGTTTAGGACTGCGAGCCAACTGGGTGACAAGGCATGTCTGCCTTTGTAGCTCTCACATAATCTGCCCAGTGGCTCATGTAGAGGGGACAAAGGCCATTCTCTTTCATTTTTATTCTTTCAGCACTCAAACACATTCATCTAGCTGGACAAGACTGACCCAAAAGCAAAAGTCCCTGTCCGCAGGGCTTGCATTGGACCATCTGACCCTTTGATGCACAGCACTCAAGATGAAAGAACACTTGCTTTCAAGTTTCAGTCAGACCCTGAGACAGGCTCTCCATCTGTTCTCCATTAATAGGTGCTCCCAGAAAGAGACAATGTGCTGGGAAGAGAAGACTGGCCTCTCCATTTGTTGGAGACAGCCCCAGGAGCTTTGGAACTGGTTGAAATGATCTGCTGGAAGGTGCTCTAGGAAGACAGAAGTCAGTGGAGTGTCTAAATAAGAGCCTTGTCTTCAGCTGCCGTCTGCTGTCAAACAATGAGGAAAAAAGCAGCCCCATCACTCTATTCTCAGCTGGTAACGGTGGGTAGAGCAGAACCAAGCAGACCTGGGATGAAGGCCAGCTCAGCCCGCACACCAGCTGTATGGCTTGAGGCAAGCTGCTCACAGCTGAGCCTGTTCTTGCAACTTGAAAAAGGCTCACAAGTAGCCCCAAGGTGGGTGATTAGAGGAGAGGATGTATAGACAGAGGGTCGGTATACAGATTGGCAGAGAGCAAGCGAGTCACAAACGATCTGGAGCCATAATGTGCCTTTGAGCTTTTATTTGTTCAGAAAATATGAATGAGCAAGAGCCCTGCCTAGCACTGGGGATGATGCTGAAGAGGAGGTGATGGATGGGGCTGAGGATATTCTTCCTCCTGGAGTCTCCGTTCAAGTGAATGGAGGCAGAAAATCAGGAGCCAAATACACAAGCAACATCCTTTTCCAGAGTGTACCGAGGGACCGTGGGAGAAAATACAGGGTCTGGTCCTCTATACAGATAGCCAGAGAAGCTTTTCTGAGAAGGGTGTTTGATCTGAGCCATAAAGATAAGAGCAAACAAATCAAGTCGAATAAGGGGCCATTACAGAGTGCAACATGCGGGAAGGGGAACCAATGGGCAGAGAAGCCAAGTGGCTGAAGAATGGGGGAAGGATGGTCAGGAAGAGGGGTTAAGAGAAGGTGGTGTACAAATGAAGCAAGCTTACTGTGATGACAGCTGTCAGTTGGGCATTGTCTAAGTTAGGGTTTCTATTGCTCTGATGAAACCGAAAAGCAAGTTGAGGAGGAAGGGGTTTATTTGGCTTACACTTCCATGTCACCGTTCATTATCAAAGAAAGTCAGGACAGGAACTCAAGCAGGACAGGAACCTGGAGGCAGGAGCTGATGCAGAATTCATGGGTGATGTTTACTGGCTTGCTCCTTATGGCTTGGGGTATTTCTTTCTTTGTTGTTTTGAGACAGGGTTTCTCTGCAGCTTTTGGGCCTGTCCTGGAACTAGCTCTTGTAGACCAGGCTGGCCTTGAACTCACAGAGATCCACCTGCCTCTGTCCCCCGAGTGCTGGGATTAAAGGCATGTGCCACCATGGCCCTGCTCAGCCTGCTTTCTTATGGTAGCCAGGATCACCAGCCCAAGGATGGCACCACTCACAATGACCTGGACCCTTCCCATCAATCACTAAATGAGAAAATACCTTACAGCTGAATCTTATGGAGGTATTTTCTTAGCCGAGGTTCCTTCCTTTTAGATAACTCTATCTTGTGTCAAACTGACGTAAAACTAGCCAGGACAGGCATGAAATATGATGTACTCTAGTAACTTCACACTAGATAGTATTTGGAGAAGATGTGAAAGGATGATTGGGAGAGCAACCAATGAGGTGATTGTAAAATCTGTGCTGGTAACTCAGCCTAGGGGGGATGGTAGAGAAGAAGAAAGGATGGCAACAGGCAGAAGAAAATTCTGATGGAAGAGAAAACAGGAAGTGAAGGAAAAAAGGTAGGAGGTGGTTCCTGGGTAAAGGGAGCGTGCTGTCTGCAATATGAAAATGTGGCAGGTTTGGGGTGATGGTGAAGAAATAAGTGCAGAAATATGAGGCAAGAGCTCGGTGAAGAGAGAGTACAGATTGAAGGCATAAATATGGGAGTTATGTTGTAGGTGTCATATAAAGTCTGGGACACTAGATAAATTCTCTTATGGAGGATAAATAGGGACATACGACCTGTTCTGAGCCTCTCCAACATTTGAGAGCCAGTCAAGGAGGCAAAGTGTAAGTGGCCTACACACACACACACACACACACACACACACACATAAATGGAAGATGAGTTATGTCTAGAGCTAAAGTAAGACACTACTCAGTGCTCAGTGAATGGCAATAAAAGTCAAAGAAGAGCAGAACCATGTCCTGGTGTTGTAGCATGTAGTTGGTAAACGACATGAAATTTCAGTCATGGTGAACATGCACTATCAGTCTGCAGTGAGGGAGTGGTGAACTAGGGTGCACCAGGATGCTGAAGTTTGATTTGGCAAGTTTAAGTCATGCAGATTCTAAGGGGAAAAGAGCAAAGTGATAGAGGTCTCTAGAACCTGGGATCTTGTTAGACCTCAGAGCCTAGGCTTGTTGGGGTCGGCGTAGTGAAGACCACTCTTTGGCAGGGATCCGTATGAGATGCCTAGCCCCTCCTGTAGTCTGGATATTTCTGGAGCTGTTTCTTTCCAACTGTTTCTCATGATGAGTGTGTGGTGGGAACCAAACTTCATAATAGATGTGAGGTGTCTAACACACATTAGCTTTTCTCTTTTGAGTATAGCAAAAAGGAAAATTTTCCAAAGTGGCTAATTCTTGAGTGCCTCTGAAGAAAATGTGACTTAAGTTGTTTGCAGGGAGTTTTTCCAGTTGATGGGAACGAACTATTTGTTGGAGCTAGGAGTAAAAACAGGAAAGGTAGGGCAGAGTTGCAGTGTGGAAGGGTGTGTCTGCTAATGGAGTTTTTTGGTTTTTCTTTTATTAGATGGGAAATAGAGTCCATGAATAGAAGATGTTTTCTGACTGTGACATCCCATGTTTGTAGACAGTTCCCAAGTAAGAGTCACAAATCCCAAAGGGCACTTAGTCACCGAGCTAACCTGTACTGTTAACTTCCAATGTAGAATAAAAATTAAAAGTGAGTGAGAGATGGTAAAATAAAGAGCCTTAAAGATATAGTTTAGAAACATAGAGCCTAATAAGCAGCTTCATATGATGGGTCTCAACAACATGAGAAACTGGAGGCAGGTAAGGTGTACTTATAGTGGTTACCCTGTCCCTGCCATAGTCACCATTTGCTCTCTGCAATTTCAGTTACCCAAGGTCCATCACCAACTGAAAACATTAAATGAAAAATTACAGAAACAAACAACTCATGGGTTTTTAAATTGCCTGTTAAGCAACATGATGAAATCTCAAGCCTTGCACACTATCCCACCGAGAACATGTGTTATCCCTTTGGCATATTCGTGCTGTATGTACTACCCACATGCTAGTCACTTTATTGTCACCTAAATTATCAGATCAACAGCTATCACAGCAGAGCAATACGGGTGCCTAAGTAATCCTTGTTTTAGTGGACAATGGTCTCAAATCACATTAGAGTGTAAATGAGACACCTGGTGTAAAACGTGACAGCACAGGTTAATTATGCCACAGTGAGCCAATGATGCAGAGTACACAGGGAAATTTAATATATGCAAGAGCCTGTACTACTTGCAATGTAGACACCTACTTCAGAGTTTTAGACCTTCTCTACCCACAAATAGAGGGAAATGATTGTATAAGATTCCTTTGCATTGTTTATAACCAAGTCATGATCTAAACATGATAGGCATTTGATTTCTCTTAGAAATAAGAGATACTGGATGAATCAGTGAGAACCAGTCCAGTGCATTCGAGGGAGTTTACTAGGAACTTTTTCTGTGACACCTATGCCTGTTTCATCTTCATGGTTCACAATGGGTCATGAAATTGAACTACTTTGGGCAAGCTCCAGGAAGACAGAATTACATGACTATTCTAATAGTAATATTTATCATGGCAGTCACAGACATTTATGAGTGTTATATCAGTGAAAACATTCACTTGTGGCCACAGGTAGCTGCAAGGGAAGCTGACATGCTTGGGAATTGGGGAGTAATATGAGTCAGACTTGAGTACTGAGCTTCCACTCCTGTAGTCCCTTAGTTGTTGCTCTCCACTTGATTTTCCCTGGTTATAATTTACATTGCACACAAAGGACCAGGCAAAACTACCATGTTATTGAACTTGAAAAAAGAAAAACCTGTTGTCAGCAAGAAAGTAAATACAGCCAACTCTATGCTGTGGTTTGTATATAGTTTGTTCCCCAAGGATTTATGAATCACATCATGGCAACAGGAAGTGGTGATATCTAGTAGAAGATAAGTAAGTCATTAGTATGTTTTCCATGGAAGGGATTAATGACGTCTCATGGGACCCCGGTACTCCTGGGAAACCAGGTTGTTATAAAGTGAGGCTATTTTTTTGTCCTCTTTTGCATATGTCCATTTCTTTTCTTGATTCTCTGCTACATTGTGACATGTGGAGAAGATCCTTTCCAGGACCAGAATTAATGGGCCTGCCTGCTTTGGGACTCCCAGGTTTTCAAACTGAGAGTTAAATCATTTTTCTTCATAAAATGTCAGGTATTTCTTACTAATATCAGAAAATAGACTAGTATCTCTCCAAAAGGCAGAGGCTACTATATGATGAAACACACAGCACATATATAGGACACACAGCACAGCAACCAATTATAACATAGATTTAAAAGTAACTTTCCCAGGGAGAAAGGTTCTCTGAAGCTCAACATATCCTGGAGAAGTGTGTAAAGAATGTGCTTTCATTTTTCGGCCACCCAGACCCAAATAATCACACAGAAACTGTATTCATTACAACACTGTTTGGCAAATGGTTCAGGTGTGTTCCTAGCTGGCTCTTGCATCTTAAATGAACCCATTCCTATTAATCTATGTATCACCACGAGGCTGTGGTTTTACCAATAATATTCTGGCACAATTCTCCTTCAGTGGCATCTTTGCATGGTGTCTCCTTGACTCTGCTTTCTCTCTCTGTTCAGATTTTCCCCCTGGTTTCACTCTGCTAAGCCATTAGCCAAACATCAACCAATAAAAGCAACACATATACAGAAGGACATCCCACATCAAAAGTGGCTCCCAGAGGCAGCCTCACACATCAGCAAAGTAAATGTCTAATTGGCCCAGAAAGCATTTCTGACCTCATCTCTTCATGTTTATCCCAGTCAGAGAGAGAGAGAGATGCCATTTTTGATCATGAAATCCTTGCTGGTTTACAAACATGTATAAGAAGCAACTGTTACTCATAGTTTGAGGTTTTTGCTGGATTCCAAAGGTCCCTCACAGGATTTCAATTCATTGACCTCTAAATTGTAACAAAAAGGGCAGTATATGTATGTTTACCTGCATGTAAAACCCTGACTTAACTTTGACCAATTCTTAAGGATACTACACTTTAAAACATTGGGAAGTGGTTAGTTGTCCCGCACAACCGTCTCGCCAGCAAGAACGACACGGCACACAAGGATCCTTCTGCAGTACGCTTTAATGCTCTTGAGAGGGAGAGCATAAGCTTCCAGAGCGGAGACCCAGAGGCGGGGAAACCCTTCCCTTAAATAGAGGCTTCTCCTCGCCTAGGACGTGTCAGCCCCTGGTTGGCTGCAACCCATTGCACGAGATGACGCCACGGGATAGGCGGGATGGGCCGAGGTGGAAAAACCCTTCGCATATGCGCAATGCACCTGTTTATTACTCGGGAACACAGGATATGGGCGCCATCCTGCAATGGCGAATAGCGGGCACGGCTCCCCACAGTTAGTGATAGTGATCCCTAGTAAGTCAAGATCTACAAATGAAGCCAGGCAGCAGTGGCACACTGCATTTGAGAGGGAGAGGCAGGCAGATCTCTATGAGTTTAAGGACAGCCTGGTCTACAGACTGAATTCCAAGACAACCAAAGCTACAGAGAGAAACTCTATCTCAAAAAAAAAAAATATCCACAAATGGACAAAAGCTGGGGGGGGTGGTTGGGGAATAGGGGAGACCAAACAGCAGCAAGTCCTAGAAGCAATGTTCTGAACATTCCTCAATGGGACATTGTTGGCAGAGGTTTCTGTCCCACCAAGTCCCAGAGTCGTTCAGTCCCAAAGAAATACACAGAGGTCTACATTAATCATAAACTGGTTGGCCTATTAGCTCAGGCTTCTTATTAATTAATTCTTACATTAACCCATAATTCTTGTCCGTGTTAGCCACATGGCTTGGTACCTTTCATCAACAAGGCATTCTCATCTGTATCCTCTACATCTGGGTTATGACTGCAGACTGCATCTTTCCTTGTCCCAGAATTCTCCTGTTCTTGTCATCCTACCTCTACTTCCTGCCTGGTCGGCCCACCCATACTTCCTGCCTGGCTACTGACCAATCAGCATTTATTAAAAATAATAGAAGTGACAGGATAAAAGACCCTTGTCCCACAGCAGGTAGTAGTATTGAGAAATTTCGGGTTTGTTGTGTTGGACATGATGAATCTATTCTTGAATCTCCTGTTCATCTGCTTCTCTCATGAACTATACAAATTCCTGTGTTGCTCTACCTTTATGCATAGTATTTATTCCTTTAAACATTTTCTGCAGTATTGGCTTGTGAATTATCTTAATTTGTATTTGTCTTCAGATAGTTTTTTTTCTTTATTAATTTAAAGACATAACTTAGGTGAGTATAGTACCCTTGGATGTCAATTCTTTGCTTTTAGGACTTGGAATATGCAGCTCCTATTTTCCTCTCTGTTTCACAGTTCCTTGTCAGCCCACGTCTCAGGCAGGGCTCCAACACCTGGACCCTGTGGACTACTTCCTCTAGGGATATGGTGCCTGGGGAAGGTGCTGCTATTTGTGGCCACATCTCAAGTCCTTACCCATGTTTCCATCTTAGCAGGCTCACACTGATCAAGAGTATCAAATCTTTCCCTGGTTCCCTTCCTTATTCTTCCTTACAAACTTGCTGGCTGGCCCATTGTTTGCTCTAACTTGGGGTTCTGGTCTCTGGCCTGTAAAGCTCCAGGCTATCCTTTTTTCAGCAAATAAGACCTGAACTTCAGTCACGGACCATTGCAGTTGTGGACAAGAGACTTCAGTAAAGAACTGAACTCAATTCCAAATGTAGTCAGAATAAGTGGGAATTTTTGCCAAGGAGCTGACTGAGCAGTGAGGGTTTGGCAAGTGGAAAATTACTAAGAGGCACCCGAACAGGTGTGGAAAATTCTTGTTAAGCTGCCCTAACAGAATCCATGCTGGAGGCAGGTCAGAATGCCCAGAGGTCACGTGTGGGAAATAAGGACAGGATAGGAATTTGATCAACTATTGAGCGACCATGAACTATGGAGGCTAAGGGCTCTTTCTGAACTGACTTAGTCACGTGATCATTAATCTTAACTGCCAACCTGAGAATATTTATAGTCACCATGGAGAGTGTTTCCTGACAGTTTAAATGAGAAGGGAAGAGTTATACTGAATATGGAATCAGAGCAAACACTGATTGGCAGGAAGTATAGGTAGACATCATTCTATGGACTGGGACCCAAAACTTCTTTAAAAACCAAGTCTCGGCATTTATCTCTCTCTGCTTACAAGCTGCAGAGGTGATACAAGCAGCTGCCTCGTACTTCCGGGCTGTGTCTTCACTGTCATGATGGGCTGTACCCTCAAACTGTAATTCAAAACCTTTCATTACACTGCTGTTGTTAAGTATTTTTGTCACTTCTATGAAAAAAGTAACCAATACAGCCTTTCTTAGTCACCGTTCTATCACTTTAAAGAGACATGATGACCACGGCAACTCTTGCAAAGGAAAGCATTTAGCTGGGACTTGCTTACAACTTCAGAGGTTTAGTCAATTATCTTCATGGCAGGGAGCATGGCAGTGTGCAGGCAGGCCTGGTGTTGGAGAAGTAGCTGGGAACTATATCCTGATCCACATACAGCTAGAAGAAAGAGACACTGGGACTGGCCTGGGCTCCTGAAGCATCATAGCTTACCCTCAGTGACACACTGCCTCCAATGAAGTCATACCTACTCCAACAAGACCATACCACCTAATTCTTTTAAATAGTGCTATCCCCTGTTGTGGACAATGCTCTTGTACACTGTAAAGATTTGTTACTTATATTGGTTTAATAAAACACTGATTGGCCAGTAGACAGGCAGGAAGTATAGGTAGGACAACCAGACTAAGAGAATTCTGGGAAGAGGAAAGTGAGAAAAGATACCAGACCACGTGGCTGAACGTAGATAAGACTTATGGATTAATCTAAGGTACAAGAGCTAGTTAATAATAAACCTGAGCTAATAGACCAAACTGTTTATAATTAATATAAGCCTCTGTGTATTTCTTTGAAACTGAACAGCTGCAGAACCCAGTGGGACAGAAATTTCCATCTATAACTCCCTGATGACTGAACGTTCAAATATCTGAGCCTATGAGAGGCATTCTTTTTTAAACCACTGCACAGCCTGACTCTCACTAAAATTACACAGACTGACCTGAGGACAAGGCCCCTGGGTAAGACCTAGTTGAGAATAGTCCCAGATGGTGCCTTCTTCATTCCCACCTGAAGCCAGGGCTTCCACAAACGATCATGGAGAATCTTCCCCAGCCACAGGCCCCCACAGCATCAATTGTGGCAGCAATGCTAGCTTTGAGCTGTCAGTCCTCTGTGATCAGCCTGATACTTGGCCAGCAGAACTGTGGGGCTGGGAAGGGGCAGTGCAGGCAGTTACGTGTGCATCATGAGTACACACTTTAGCTCCCAGCTCTTGTGCTTTTTTACAGGCATGCGTATTATGTCTGTTATGACCTCTAGCACCCTGCAATTGTTATTTCAGGCAACCTTGTCAAGTTTTATGTGTTTTCCAAGACAAGAATCCCTGATGTGTTCTCTAGGCCCTGTGAACAATAAGTGAAGTGTTTTCTGAATTATCAAGTGGGCATTGTGGAGGTCAGTATTCTCAACCCTCTTTGCTGATATCTACAAGAGCCTCAATGCTCATTACTCACTGCTTCTCCTCTTCCTACTCCTTTTTTTTTTTAAACACCCCACATAGTATCTCTTAGAGTTTAATGTGCAGAATGTTGTTCTGAGGAAATTGGGTCATTGCAGATTCATGGCCCTTCACATCATACAGAGAGTCTGTCTGTATAGATTTGGGGTGCACATGTGTGGCACTATTTTGTTTGTATAAATAAAGTTTACTTGAAGTTTACAGGGCAGAGATAGCCACTAGCTAACCATAGAGTTCTGGAGGTCTGTACAGACAGACAGGAAGTGATATGGTGGGATGGAGAGAGGAAGTAATAAGGTGGGAGGAAACAGGAACTCAGTCTCTTTCAGCTGGGAAGTGGAGTGAGGTGGCTGTGGTTTGTCTCCTTCCTCTCCCAGCTTTCCTCCCCCCCACAATATCTGACTCCAGGCTTTTATTACTAAGACCTACTATGTACAAGACCTACTAGAACTCGTACATACACACATGCATGACTGACAGCCAGTCTTGGACCTTTGTCCTGTAGTGTGTGCTGCCTCTTGAGTTGCCAGGGCAGGCCTTTCATGTCATCCAGTCTAAACTGGACTGTGAGTTTGGTGGTAGAGACACACGTTTTCTTTACTGGTAGAGCTACTGAGAAGCAGGGAGACAGCGACATGCTGTGAGTCCATTTGGGGTGGACAGCAGAAGGTCGCTGGCAGTCACAAGGCATCCTTTCCTCTTGTCCCTTATTAACTTTGACATTTGCATGAAGCTCACATTCTGGCTTCCTGGGGGCTCATCTGCCCCTACCTTACCTGAAGGTGCCCCTTACCTGAGGGTTTAATGTCCTGTTGATGACATGATAACCAGCTTGGCAGTAGGCACAGTGCCACAAAGAAGCAATTATCACCTCAGGTGAGAAAATAAACAGCCACACAGATGGTGACTTGAAATCTTTACAGTGATATTAATGTAATTTTTTCCTTTGAATTCCCATGAGAAAAAAAAAGACTGAATTTATATAAAGAACTCATAAGACAACAGCAAGTGCTCACTCTAGGCCCTGAGCAAATTTGGGGCACATTTCCCCCAAATCCTTTCTAGAGTACCCTCTCCCAACCTTCCTTGTCTACTTGAGTACAGCATATTGAACCCCATGTAGGTCCATCCATCTGCTGGTCCTCTGTGTTCTTCCTCTTTCTCCAAGGCTAACAGATGTTGGTTTGCTTAGGATGTTGTCATAGGGCGGCGCCATCACTCAGAGGAAAAAAAAAGCTTCCCACCGGCACAGCAATTAAACACAACAGAGAGGCAAGTGAATGGACGCACCTGTTATACTACCACCCAGAGAAAACCACACCATCTTGGCTCTGGTCTCTCTTCTAGCAGTGTTTCGGGAGAGCTGTTTGAGTTGTCATAGGGTTGGAGACTCTGCAGCCCCAACAAGCTCCTCTCTGCACCTGAACTCACTAGAACAGTTACACAGGTGAGTAACGATGAAGAACAGGGCACATTATAAGTAGGAACAGTGATCTCAGACCC
>JAQHUG010000272.1:236316-260496 GCA_028555095.1 Dicrostonyx torquatus | reverse complement strand
TCAGAATATTATTAATGTTAAAATTTGAACTTTTGAAATCTTAATATAACAATATCATAGGAGGGGAAGGAAATCTGAAGCATGTTATATATCTTAAATCGTGTTTCTTTTATCATTAAGGCTTTTTATTTATAAATCTTTATAACTTGATTTTATCTATTTTAATAAATTCTATTTTACATATCTTAAGTTACTTTCTTCCTTTTCAAAACATTTTTCTATCCCCGCACCTAACACCTTTTCATGCTAACTTCCATATAAGCTTTCTTGATACTCCATCTTAAACTTTTACATTTCATGTCCCAAACTGCTTCTTCAGATCCAAGGTAGCACTTACTCAAACCTCAGATCATACTTAAGCTTTCATCTTTTTAGCATAACTTTAGATCTGTCTTAAAGCTCTAAACCTCATATCATTTATTTTTATTGACCTACATATATATTTAGGCATGATTTTTGACCCAAAAATCACTTGTTCAAACTTTTATGACTTACTTCCTTAAACCAAAATATCATGTACTAAAACTTTTAACTTTTATTTAAATCTTAAGCCTGTATATTGCTTTAAAAACCCTATATCTTATACCCCTTATTTTTATTTGATTTATTAGGAAACAAAGTTGGTAGATTATTAAAAGCACTTAATGGAATAAAAATTATTTTGAAATCTGGTGAGCTATCTTTTATTTGGAATTAGGTAGCAAGGTGAATTTTTTTTTTTTGAAATTTGGTATAAACCTAAGGAAGTGAGACCAGAGGCTTGATTTATACCTAATAAGAAAAATTGTTTATTATACTTAGTTTATTATATTTATATTTAATGGAAGATTTAGTTTATAGTGCCATGATCCAAAATACTTAAAAATGTACTAGCGGGTATGGTGGCACACATCTGTAATCCCAGCTCTTGGATTATCTATTGTACTTCCAGGTCAGGCTGGAGTGACAGAGGGGATGTGAAGCTGGTCTGAGCTGCACAGGAAAACCTTGTCTCGAAAAACAAAACAGTACACTGTATCAATGTTTGAATCACTAAATTTTGAGCACATATCAACTCAGGCATCAGTTTTGATGTCCAGCAGATTCCTTTGGACAGACACCAGGAATGAGTTGTCCTATGGATATGAGAGTGACTTAATAAGATATGCTATAAAAGGAGGGGGCAGGAAGAAATGCCATACCTGGGGTATACCCTGTCTGTGGAGAGTAAGCCCCACGCAGTGGCAGACATTGGCAAATGCTGCAGCCCATGTTCCCCACTGATGCGTGGGCCTGCCCGATTGCACTGTACACATGACATGTGTGAAACTGTCAAAGAACTAACTTAATTTAAAAATGTGTATTCTGACATTTTTGGCTGTACTTACAATCTTTAAAAACTTTATAAAAGTAATAACAGCTTAACATTTTAAGAGAATTTAATTATCTAGTCATGGAATTGATTCGGAGGGATTTTTTAATGTTACAGTCTTTAAACTACTTGAATGGTTGACTAAATCTATTAACAGCATTTAATGCTTAAGGAAGGGTCGTGTCTGCCTCGTGTCTATCTCAGAGTTTAAAAAAAAAAGTAGGTCTACAGATTAGGAGTGGCACTGAAGAGTATGGACATGTAAAACACAGGTGTGAGCTGGGACAAATCATACTTCAACAAAGTCAGATAGGTGACAAAAGCCAGGGACGACGCTGCTGATCCGGGGAGGCCAATAGAAAAGATTCTAAACGGAACCAATGATGCACGGTAAGGCTCTTTTCACCCGAGGACCCGGGCTTTCCATTCAGTTACTCTCTGTAATTTTTGCTTTTGCTTTTGCTTTTCAAAACTTTCCCAGAACTTCTTGGTAAACTTCATAAAATGCAGTGTCAAATGAGTCTTCAAGAATAACCAGAGCTCCGGCCTGGGTGCTGCTCCAGCTCTTAGAGACATTTGAGGCTGCTCCAGAAGTGTGCATTGGATCCCCAGCCCGCACGGCGATTGAGTGAACTTGGCAAGGGAGATCTACTGCGGAGATAGGAGCAGCCTGACATTTTCCTCAGAGGAGAGCGATCTCAGCTTGACCTTTCCGAAGACCGTGGCTGCCTGAGGGTGGAGAACCTTCCGAGACATTGGACTGCGGTGATTGATTGCTGCTGTGGATGGTGATACACGCCTAGTGCTACATTATTAATCTCCCCATCTCCACTCTCATTTCCCGGCATCATGTCGTTTGTAGGCTTCAGGAGGTGTCAAAAAGGGTTAGTGCAATTCAGACTAGGTTCAAAAAGAATTTAAAGCCCAGATTAAATTGCTTAAGAGCATGATTCTGTATGCAACAGTGGGGGACCAGGCTTGGAATGGAAGACCTGATTAATTTTATGCGAGCCCCGACTGTGGGGCTCAGAGCCTCGGGTCCTTGCTTGGTGGACAGACATGTCTAATTTCCACATTCACCGTAGAAAGTCAATTAGAGAATACACTTCCCAGTGCCTTATACTGTGATGGGGCCCACAGTAGAGTCCTAGGTCCTCTACCCCCCTCTTCCGCCTTTCTCCCTCCCTTGATTGCTTCCCTGCCTCCACATTTGCTCTTTCTAATATTGACATGAATTATGCATGTGAACTCATATGATTTTTTGTTTGATCAAACACATGGCTGGCACATCTGATTTGCACATGTCAGAGTAACAATAATATTTATACCATGTTGACTGATCCAACATGGACTTTGAAACATATTATCTGTGTTTATTATATAAACCCAACATGAAAATTTCAGCATCACCTCACATCAAGCTCCCTCTTGAGAACTCTGCCGTGTGAATTAAAACCAGTCCCCATCTTTATGGATGGAGCCAGGGAGTGGAATAAGAATGGCCCCCCATAGGCTCATAGATTTGAATGTGTAGCCACCAGAGAGTGGCATTGTTGAAAGGATTATAAAGATTAGGAGGTGTGGCCGTGCTGTAGAAAGTGTGCCACTGGTGGCGGGCTTTGAGGTTTCAAAAGCCCACACCAGACAGTCTCTCTCTGTGCCTCAGGGTCAGGATGTCGCTCTCAGCTACTGCTCCAGCTTGTGCCTGTGTGCCACCATGCTCCTATCCATGACGATAACAAACTATATCTGTGAAACAGAAACAAGACTCCAGTTAAACGCTTTCGAGTCAGACTTAAAGTTCAGTCTATCGGCACTGAGCTTTCCCAACACGTCTTCTTGGCACAGGGCAGAATGACCTGACTCCCAGCAGACCCAGTGTGGCGAGATTTGTCTCTGTGCCCTTCGGTTTACTCCTGCATGAATCTCTCCATTCTAGAGCTAAAGTAGTTATTCTTGTCCTGTCTGGAGGAGAAACGAGAGGTAGACACATTCGTACTGGACTCGGTAATCTAAGTGTTAGTCCTTGCAAGGTCACTATCTTTCTCTGCCTCTTGGCCTTCTATCTGGGGGAACTCAGGGTATAATTATGGGACTGTTCTTCATGCTTACTTTCGACTTATTTTTAGTAATATTATTATTAATACCTTGAGAATTGTATGCATTGTATTTTGGTAGTATTCATCCACTCCTCTGCCTCCTCCAGGTTCATCACCTGCCCACCCAAATTCATACTCTTTTTATTTCTCACCCTCCATTTTGCTCACTCTCTCCCTCTCCTTTGAAGACGTAGAGTCTCGTTAGTGTTGGCATGAGCCCTAGCCCCCAGTGTGGTTGATAAACCAGGACTCATACTAGTAGAGGAAACTGGCTTTCCATCTCCTGGTAGCTCTCAAATACCAGTATCTCCTCAGTTCCTAGTGGGCTTCATAGCCAACTCCCCTCGCCAATGCTGGGATTTCTTGCCCTGAGCTCACGCTGGCCTCATGTATGCTGTCATAATCATTGAGTTCACGTGTGCACTTTCCCTGTTGGGTCAGGAAAACATTGTTCCGTTTAAAGCATCCACCTCCTCTGGCTCTCGCTATCTTTCCACCCCTCTTCTGAGAAGGTCCTTGAGCCTCTAGGAGAGAGGGACATGATGCAGACATCCCATTTAGGGTTGAGCCCTATGAAGTCTCCTATTCTCTGCACACTGAACAGTTGTGGGTCTGTGTTAATCACCATCTACTGCAAGGAGAAGCTTCTCTGATGAGGGCTGAGAGACAGATGCTCTGATCCTGAGTTCCGGTTGTGACTCGATATGTTTCCGGTTCTGCTTCCTAATTCTTCACCTCGTTCTGCAGTCTGAATTCCTCAGCTTCCTCTCCTTTACACCATTTCCTACTCCGCGGGGTTTTGATTTTTTCTAATATAGTAGATTAGTGTTTGCTTGGATCTTCCTTTATTTCTCTGAGGATATAAACTTCATTTATCTAAAGCGCTGCTCTGTTTATTATCTCAGCTGCCCTGTGTGAGTTTTTCTGTTAAGTTTGATATCTCTCCTGGTGACAATCCCTTTCAAATTTCTGAAACTCTTTGATTGTAGAACAAATTTTGCCCCTGGGTTCCTTGCCACATTGTTCTCTAGCAGGGAGAACGGGTAGGAGATATGAGTTGCACGTGTTTATAGAAGGGAAGAGGAGGGCAGGCAGTGGCCCTGAGCTAGGGTGACCTGTCCTGGAAGGCTTTCCCAGACACCAAGTGAGATGCTTGTCTTTTAGATCCCATCACTCCACTGCCAAGCTCATGCCCGGGAATGTGATGTCCCAGGGTGGGCCAGCTGACTGTTTCAGCTGCCGATCCCTAGCACTTCTCCCTGGGCCTCCTCCCAGTCCACCCTCCAAGCCGCAAGTTCTCCACACCTTGCTTGGAATCTTTTCACCATCTTAATATTTCCGAAGAACAGAGCTGTTTGATTTTAATGGACTCTGAGATATCATCCACTTTTCCCTAATGGTGATGACTTTTGCCTACTATCTAAAAAGTCTTCCTTGTGTTCAAATGTCCTGTGAAAATTTTCAGTTTATCTTATATTTTTAAAGATTTTATTTTTATTTATGTGTCTGTGTGCATCTATACATGTGTGTGCATTCCCACAGAGGTCAAAGGTGTTGTCCATTTATGTGTCTGTGTCTGTGTGCATCTATACATGTGTGTGCATTCCCACGGAGGTCAGAGTTGTTGTCCATTTATGTGTCTTTGTGCATCCATACATATGTGTGTGCATTCTCACAGAGGTCAGAGGTGTTGTCCATTTATGTGTCTGTGTGCGTCTATACATGTGTGTGCATTCCCACAGAGGTCAGAGGCGTTGTCCTTTTTAAATTGTTGCTGCCTTTTAAGTTAGGACTATCCTAGTCAGCAACTGAAACTCCACTACTACCCGTAGCAGTTTGGTCCCAAGAGCCACAGTTTGAGAAAATCTGTTCCCTCGGGCACTGACTCTTTCAAAGCTACAAAGGGAGCTTATCTACATGTCTGTCGCTCTGAAGAGCTCAAGATTCGAAGATTGAGGTAGAATCCTGCTCCTCAGAGAGGCTGAATAGCAAGCAACTCTCCTAGCTCACCTCTCCGGGTCTCCCAAGAAGTCCTCGTGCTTCTCCTTGCCCCTCAAAAACTCTCTTGTCAGTTAGTTGCTGAGTCAGTCTTCTGACTGCAGGTAAATTTTCCTTAATCAAGCACATCTTTGCATCATTAAACAAATGTTTCAGAGCATTAACAAAAGTAGCACTCCTTAAAATAATATTCCACCTCACAGGGGAGGGCATCAGAACCCTTGGAGCTGCAGTTACATACGCTTGTGAGTGACTGGATGTGGATGCTGGGAACGGGACTGAGGTTGTCTACAAGAGCAATATAGGATGCCAACCACTGAACGTTCTCTCCAGCCTCCTAATATTTTAATTGTTTTACTCACGACTACACGCTATTTTCGGGTAACTGAAGTATTCACACACTCATACACACATGCACACATGCTACCAAGAACCAATTAATTACCGTGGAATCATTTGTTAAAGAAAAAAATGCCACTTTACTTCTCCCCATTGAATTATCTCTACATCTTTCACACACCTCTGTTGCCTGATTACAGATGCTGGTTTTTTACTACTGATCTCATGGCTACTCAGACACCAGCAACACAGTCTTGCTTGCTACAGTGTTGAGAAGCATCCTAGACTCAGGTGGAGCACATGGTCTTTTTGCAGAATTGTGTTGGTCATCTGGAATGCACACATTGCTTTATCACTTTAGAATCAGCTTACTGGTGTCTAGGAAGAAACCTCTGGGGCTTTTCCGGGTAGTGTTGACGCTAGCGATCAGAAAGAGTGTGGTCCTCTTCCAATGCTACAGTTTCATCCCCCCTCCCCACTGTTATCAATTCTTTTACATTAATATTTACACTTAAGCTCAGTGGTACTACTGTTTTCATGATGAACTGAAAACTTTCTTTTGGGAAAACTTGTTAAAGAGTTTTGTTTTTTAATCTTTTACTCTTTTGCTCTTTACGGGCCCTACCAACCAGCTCCCAAATCATGACACACATGGAGTTCTATTATTTTTTATAAATGCCCAGTCTTAGCTTGGCTTGTTTCTAGCTACCTTTCCTTAACTTAAATTATCCCATCTATCTTTTGCCTCTGGGCTTTCACCCTCCTTCTGTATATCTTACTTTCACTCTTGTTCTATTGCTACTTGTGAGGCTGGGCAGCCGGCCCTTTCTTTTCTTGCTCCTGCTCTCCTTGTTCTCTCTTTCCTCCTCTTCCCTGATTTCTCCTCCTGTTAATCTCTCTGCCTGCCAGCCCCACCTGTCCTTTCTTCTGCCTCGCTGTTGGTTGTTCAGCTCTTTATTAGCCCATCAGGTGTTCTAGACAGGCAAGGTATCACAGCTCCACAGAGTTAAACAGATGCAGCGTAAAAGAATACAACACATCTTCGCATCGTTAAAACAAATGTTCCACACCATAAACAGATGTAACAGACCTTAAACTATTATTCTACAACAGAAGAGATAATAGATTTGCTTACATGCTCTTTCTGATGCCTTTTGTTCCTTTTTACTAGCCTGGAATTATTTCCTGAAAATCTGAATGCTTTTCAACATTTCTCAATAAAAATATCTCAGCACTTATTCATCTGTAGTGAATAGTGTCTGGATTTTGTTATCTTCTTTAAAGAGCTTTGTGCTCTATTTTGACAAGCAGTGAAGTTCTGCAAACTAATTAGATAGAAGAATCTTCGGTTGGGTGGTGGGGCACGCCTTTAATCCCAGCACTCGGGAGGTAGAGGCAGGCGGACCTCTGTGAATTTGAGACCAGCCTGGTCTACAAGAGCTAGTTCCAGGACTGACTCCAAAGCTGCAGAGAAACCCTGTCTCGAAAAACCAAAAAAAAAGAAAAGAGGGTCAGTTTAGTCTCCTGCTGGACAGAACCACTCTGTGGTGCCTCTGGTGACTTTAGTGTCCTCCTTGGTGGGACTCCTCTGAGATTCCCATATTCACTGATCTCTCCCATCTTTGCCTGCTCAGAGGGTCCATCCTTTTTAGCCTGTACAAGTCCATTGTTTTCCAGTGTGCATCTTCCTGTATCTCCTGGCGTAGTCCATGGATGCTCAGTTTCCATGTATACTACATATTCTGGGAGACTCACGTGGAGTCCTGTCAGCCTTTTCAATTTGTAGCTCCTACCTCTGAGGGCTTATCCTCCTGCCACTGAGGTGGCCATCCTCTGTGGGGACCCCCCCTCTTCCCACTCAGGAAATGCCTCCAAACAGACAGACAGAGTGGCAGCAGGCCTCCCTCACTTAACCTTTCTCGTCTGCTGCTGGCTGTGGCCCTGTGTCTGGAAATAATTGCCTGTCCTATTGTGTCCAGTTTTCCAGTTATTTTTGGCCCCTACCCCTAGTTCCATTTGAATGGAAACCAACCATGAAAGGGGAGCTTCTAAGGGTTCCCAGGGAGGAGCAGCGCTTACTTTAGAATTAGGCCTGCATGCAGTTCAAGGCAGATGGGGTCCCGGGTGGCTGAGTGCATTGTTAAGAGGGGATATATGTGCAGCTCAAGCCAAACACAGTCTCTGACTGCTAAGCTTTCCTTGGGCATGCCTACCTCACCTCTAGACTGATTTTTGTTTACTACTACATGTGTGTAAAATGAAATTTCACTGTGTGCTGTGGCACGCCCTCTGTCCAGATCAGTTCGTACTGCAGATGAAATTCGGATGACCTGCACCTCGTCACTTGATGACCATTCATAGGCTTCGTCCCACGTTGTTCATCCCTTAAGCTTCTGCTTTTGGTCTTTTATTATTATTTTTTATCATTATTTACATATCTAATTTTATTCACAATCATTTCTTTGGGGGTCACCTATAGTAATACTGCCTGCTTTTGCTGCTCTTTCTCCAGTTTAAGTCCCACCATGTTTGGGTGTTCCTGGAAATATTTATTCGTTGCCTTCTCTCTGTGCGTCCCTGGACTCCAATTCCATCTCCCCTGAGCTGGTCACGGGAAAAGAGATGAGTCAGCCCACTTCCCATCTCCTTGCCACACTCTTCTTCCTGAGACAGTCTTGCTTTGTGCCTCTTTTGGGACCCCCTTTGAGCTCTTTCGGTCCTATAGAGTGCAGGCCTCTGACTGGACCTAAGCAATAGTCTTTCCTTCAGCCCTTCTTCTCTCATCTCTACCAAAGCTAAGCACTCTGTTCTTGTTGCCAGCTGAAATATCACCAGAGAAAGCTAGACAGACTTCACAGGGTGGTGACAGGGAGTGGGTTCCTATATAGGAGCCTGGGTGTGGTTGAAGAGTCAGGGTACAGGAGGACCAAGAAAGCAGAACCTGGTTAGTGAGGACTGGGTCTCACTATGAGGACTGTTATTTCTCGGAGCTTCTTTATTCCCATTTCATCTTGCTTCATATACATCCCCTCCATCTTAGTGATGAATTCAACAACCAACCATGCCCGGGGGAGCTCCTGAGATGAATGCAGGGATTCTAACAGTGTGTCTGAATACTCAAAATGGTTGTCCTTCAAGTGGCTTAATATTTTTACGATTCTAAACCCTTGGCTCACTTGTTGGGCATGAGGCTGTTTACATCAGGGAACACTCTTCGGATGCACCATTTGTCCAGGCAGCGAGTTTCTCTGTGCAGTGCAGCCAGCAGAGCTTCCACAGCTGAAGTTCAGTCTCCCAATCATTTGCATGCATAATGGCTTGGAGGGGGTGGAGAAGCAAAAGGCTTTGCCTCGATAGCCATAATGGTTGGGCACGTAGTGACAAGGAATGGATGACTAATGCCTTCTAGTGTGGGATTTTGGCATATTTGCCTTCATTGGGAATTTTGATGACAAAACAGAAGTTTATCCACAAAGGAAATAATTGCAACAATGCTTTGTCAGAATGATTGGTCTTACTCAGATGCATGAGTGCTATTTAGTCAAAGCCCTTTTCATCAACCCGCCCTGAGCCAGCTAAACACTTGGCCCATGTATATGGTGGTCTTCTGTAGAACTGAAGCCAATTCTCTTAAGTAGAACAAGTTGTAGCTGCTATATTTTTCTATGAAATTACCCCAGAGGTTTTTGTGTTAGTTCCCGCCTACCCCCACCCCATACCAGAGGAAGGGTGACTCAGGGCACTGCTGGAGGACTTGAAAAAGCATTTATCATTATCTGGAATAGTCTTATTCTCACCATCTCTGCACACTTAGGACCTCTGATTTTTACTGTGATATGCAAAATATGACTAGCGCCATATAACAGGCATCTACAATGCTTAAGACTATCCGCATGAGCTGCTCAGATTTGAACCTTCAAGGAGACAGAACCGCTGGTTATATTCACATCAGATCATGATCTTGACCATATAGATCTGGGTGTTGTGGGAGGGGGGCAGGAGCTGAGAACAATACAGGGAAGAAAGAAGTCTCCTTGTTGGGTGCAGAGTGCATTAATGTTAAAACTGTATGAAGACCCCTGTCATTCAGTGAGAGCCTTGTTGCTTTTTATTATCAGAAATGGTTGCTCTGTCGTTGTGCCCCCCTCCCCCAGCCAGATTCCAGCATTGCTGTCCGAACACTATTCAAAATATCTGGACCCTTCCAGATGCCAGTGCCTGTGGGTGTAAGACAGGAAATGCAAAGCGGTTTTGGCCCAGGCACAAAAATGTGGAGCAGAACAGAGAGTCTTCTGTCAGATGACCTCCATTAATTTTGTGTCATTTTGGTCTAGGTGTTGACCAAGAGTGGCTGGTTCCTGTGGAAGTTTTGGTAGGCCTCTTGTGCTAACTTCAGCAAGGGACATGACTTAATCGGAAATAGTGGCCGGCCACAGCAAACTCATCAGAACCCACCCAGATCTCTAACACCAGCTTCTGCAGTTCCACCATGACATCATTCTTGTCATGGTGTCGCTGCTTTTTCCATGTGGTGCTGAAGGGGGAATGTCCCCCTGCTCAACGTTGGCCATGCTGAGTCAGCTCAGAAAGAAAAACTAGTCACTATGTGTGGAACATAGGATTTGCCTCCCTCTGCTATTAATACAATTCCGGTAGGTCACAAGCCTCCTGCGCCCCCTGATCTATCACCATTCACACGGCCATCAGTTAATGGTCATGCTAAGGGTTGTGTTGGCCAGCTTTCTGTCATTGTGACTAGATACCTGAACTAAACAACCTACAGAAAAGAAAGGTTTATTATCCTGATTACCTGACCTCAGATCTTCTATGCATGGGACAAGGTACAGCATCATGGGGAGCACGCGACAGAGGAAACTATTCTTCCCGTAAAGATCAAGAATCAAAGGGAGAGAGGAGAGCCTATGTTCCATAATCCCTTTCATGAGCATGTGTCTCATGATATGACCTCGCCCCAAAGCCCCATCTCCACCAGGTTCTGACTTCTTCCAGTAGGACCATGGGCTAGTGGCCAGTCCTTTAATGTGGTGATTTGGTAGGGGGGACACATTCAAGTCATAACAATTGTTAAAACATAGAAGACAGCAAGCAATATCCTACCCCACTGTAGTATTTACTCTTCTCGCCACTGTGGCAGGAAATGGAAGGGAAGAAAGATTTGTCTGGGCTCCTAATTTAGGGGTTCATCAGCCCACCCTGGTAGGGATGGCATGGTTGGCAGCATGAGCTCAGCTTATGGCATGGCTTCTTACTTCTTGGAAAATCATGATTCCAAAGGAAGGGACCAGAAACAAGGTTCAGCTATCACCTAAACTCTTGCCTCTTAGCCTGCATCCACCAGCTATGCCTGATATCCAAGACCAACCCCACAAGCCAAGAACCAAGAGTTCATATACATGGGCCTGCTGAAGATGTTCAGATTCAACTTTCACTCACCCATACTTTCCTTACTCTGGAACAAATAAAAATTTTTATGGCTTTGTAGCATGTTTTCCCATAGTCTCCCAAAGTAGGGACATGGCAAAATGCATCTAAAATCTAGAATGCATGTTTGCTCATCGCAGGACAGATGACTCACTCATCTTGGGTTCCCTAACAATGTCCTTGAGCATCTAGATACCTTACAAACTTTTACAGAATTATGTGGGAAAAAATGTTCTCTGGCTATTGAGAGCATGAAGGCAATGCAGATGTGGCACGTGGGATAGAAGAGGGAGGTGGTTAAACCCCAGGATAAGGATGCATATGGTCTGGAGTCACTGTGCCAAGAGACTGCAGTGCTCAGCCAGGCCAAAGCTCTTATATGGGGTCATGAGCACAAGACTTTCCAAGCAAATATGGAGCTGTGAACATGGACCAAACATCAGTAGGTGTAGGGAATGTGTTTGTGGTTTGAATGCTCCGAGGTTCTGGGAATTTTGCTGGATTTCTTGGGTTTGAAGTTCACATAATATTATATTAAATTTCTCATTATCACAAAAATAAAACCATACCAAGCCATCTTTGA
Source organism: Dicrostonyx torquatus (assembly GCA_028555095.1). Classification (NCBI taxonomy): domain Eukaryota; kingdom Metazoa; phylum Chordata; class Mammalia; order Rodentia; family Cricetidae; genus Dicrostonyx; species Dicrostonyx torquatus. The sequence goes on along the minus strand of JAQHUG010000272.1, from coordinate 248,684 downwards.
ACACTAAGCATCCAGTCTACGGAAGGCAAGTCTGACACCCACGGTTGTGCTCTGACCTCCTCACATGTGTATGAATGTGCACACACACACACACACACACATACACTCACAAATATAAATGCCAATATATATGAAAATTCACCATATCCAGGAAGCTAGTGTCCATTATCATGAGTTGCATAGCTTCACACATGGAAACTCCTGCTACCGTGAGATTCAGAGGTAGACCAGTTGTTGAGAGCGTTTGTCTAGCATGCCATTCCCAGCACTGCACGAAACAACAGCGGCACTACAGCCTATAATCCTGCAAATCAGAAATCAGAAGCAGGAGGTTCAGAAGCTTAAGGTTCTCCTCGGGTACTTTGTGAGTTTGAAGCTAACCTGAGTTATATGAGACTCTACCTTAAAAGGGCGGGGCAGGGGCGGGGGTGGAAGGAGGTTCCAACAACTTTCGTTAGCTAAAGGTATCTGCTGCCAAATTGGATGATCCAAGAGTGAGTCCCCAGAACCCTATGGGGGAAGGAGAGAACCAGCTCCTGAAAGTTGTCCTCTGACCTTCACGCATATCATGTCATTTTCCTTGCTCCCCCCAAAAATAAATATGAAGAAAATTCTACCAATAATACTCATAGACCCCCTTCATTCTGCTACAAGTTGCCGTAGAGGTTTGCCTGGACAGACTCCTGCTTGGTCCATTCCCTTCGCACTGCTCAGGCAGGCTCAGGTCCTTCATTCATTGAGCTCCCATATTCTAATGCTGGTGGGAGGAGGTCTGGAGCCTTTAAGATGTAAGGCCTGGGGGTGGGCTTCAAGGTAATTGAAGCCTGCCATTGGAAGGAATGCTTTCTTGACTTCTCATTTGACCAGGTGACCGCTCTCTCCTGCACACACACTCTCACCATTGCCACCTGCCAAGGGGTGACAGCTAACCTCAAGCCAGGCTGCGACTGTTTGGACTTTCAGACTCCAGAACTGTAAGCTCATAAATCTTCTTTTCTTGACCAAGTTAGTCTGCTTCGGGTATTTTATTATAGTAAAGAGAACCAGACTGTTATAGTCCCTGTTGCTTTTTCTTCCTCCAGTTTAATTATCTCTCCCCACCCCCACTCATTCTAGGTGTCATCATCCTAGGATCCTGCTTTACAGATGATCCACAGATGTCCCGAGCCTAAAGCACAGCCTAGTCCCTGGTGGACTCAGGCCAGAAAAGGGCGCAGTTCAGGCCACCTCCGGCTACATAACAAACCATCCCAAACAGGAGTATAAACAGTGATTCTGTAACTCCCTGCACTGGGCAGTTCTGCTGGAAGATTTTCTTGTTGGACTCTGTCCAGTGGTGTCCTTAGCTGAGGCTTTGCTGGAGCGGAGGCACCCATGAAGCCTCTTTTTCCGTGTTGCTCCCTCTGGAAGCCATGGTAGCTGCCCAAGAGGGAGGGAGCTGCTGGTACTCAGGACCTGGGCTGGGAGGTCTCAGGGTGTTGTTTCTACTGCATCCTGTTCTCAGGGTAGCAGACATTTTTCTGTAATGACCAGACAGTATTTAAGCTTTGAGAGCTATGTAGTCCCTGTCCTGATACTCATCAGAACCAAGGAGAAGTGAAAACACTCAGAGGTATACAGATGGCAGTAATTAAGTTTAGGATCCTAGATACTCCAATACATCTGCTTACAGAAACAGGCGGTGTGGGCTGGGTTAGTGTGCTGGTCCACCTGTGGGTCAAAGTTTCCCAGAGGGTAGCTCGTAGTTTAGGGGAGAAATGGTGCAAGTGTGTCCTAAGGAAAGGACCTGATTGTGACTGTATGCAGCACAAGGCATGGGGACTTTGGACCAGCAACAGGCAGAGGATCAGCCAAAGTCCACCACAGCGCTGGGGTCTTGTGGTCCTGTAGATGGGGCTGGAGAGGAGGGAGAGCTGACTTTCGTGCATCTTTGGTATCGAAGCTTCACCAATAAGGGTGAAGGAAAGACGCCATGCCCAAAAGAAGCCTTGCTTGCCTCTGAGGCAACTGTGTCCCCAGCTGCAGATCCTCCACCAACCCTGAGAACACATGCTTTGCATGCTGTGGAGGGAGGGTGGGCCCTGCGCTGTGGGGCCATACAGATGTGGTTTATGGGAGCCTCTGTGCAGCTTCTATCCTTCTACGTGTGAACGTTCTTGTTTGTGAAGTGCTAAGCCACCAGGTGCAGGAAGTCAGGGATTCATTGATTTGCCTGCCTTCTGTGGCTCTCCTGGGAACTATTAACACACATTTATGAACGGGTAGATAACCCCCACATCATCGTTATCATTAAAGAGTTTTAAAATGGAGATAAACAAAAACTACTACATGATTCTGCTACCTCCCTCCCATTAGGGAGCCACCGAAGAAATGTCTCCACACAAGGACTCGGATATACATATTTACCCCTGTTTGTTCATTAAAACCAAAACATATACAGTAACTGGTGGCTAGATGGACAAAGTTGTGCTTGTCCATACGATTCTGTCACCAGTGACACTCATTAAAAAAGAAGACATGACTGACACAGCATGGAAAAATTCGAGGACATTCTATACAAAGATATGAAATATAAAAGAGGACACACTGTGTGCTTCTGTTTGCTGGAGTTCCAGAAGACACAAACTATACTGGCAGGAAGCAAGAGTTGGGGGATGCTACAAAAGGAACCAGGTACCTTTAGGGGTGACGGAGGCATCTGTCTGCAGTTGTGGTGACTGCAGCTGCTGACATCGGTTGAGTCCCATAGCTTAAGAGCACACAGTTGGTCACACTTCAAGTCCACCTCAGTAACGGAACTGGAACACATAGATGGGATTAGGTAGAGTCTTCAAGCTTGGGACAGTGGAGAAGGCAAAGCTGTATGTAGGTATGTCTTGCGTGAGCAGGGGATCTCTATAGACCTCCTCTATGGGCTTGTGTTTCCCTGACTACGGGTTAGTGACTGGTGCTCAGGCTCCATCCTGCAAGAAGGAAGGGAGACAGCTGTGGGATTGCACAGGCTCATCAAGTGGCTGTGCCCTAAGGCAGCTGTCATTCCTGCCTTGTTGCAAGGGCTCCTCTGCTCCTGCAAATAGAGATGATAGAAAGAACCTCCGCAGCTGCCCCCGTGACACGTTATCGGGGATACCCATCCCTTCCTTCATCACCAGGCAACTGTCCGAGGATGAGAAACACCAGCTAGGTAGTAAGTAGTGGCTCGAGTAATTCTGTGTGCATATCCACAGCCGGCAACTCCTGCAAATGCGACACGAGGAATGATTGTCTTCCTCAGTGTACCCAGGGGAGAGAAACAGAACAAGGGCTAAATCTACTGAAGGCAGGGATTGAGCCATTTAGAATGATTTAGAAGTCATATGTCATTTTGGACTGAATGGCACTGTAACGGCCAACAGGGGAGAGAATTCCTAAGTTAATATCCTGGGTGAGATGCTTGGCAGAGTCTGAAATGGACAAGCACGGTTCAGTCTCAGTTCAGAACCATGTTTGAAGTAATGAAGTCTCTCCCAGACACCGCATAGACTATCAAATGGTTTTATAAGTCTTTGCCACTCTTGTTTAAAATGATGCTAATCCTGCTTTTTGGAGTCCTTAGCATACACATTCTTGGAAGGCTTTCAAACAGTTTGCAAAAGGTAATTACATGTTTGGTTTATGTGCTAATCCTCAGTAGAAGGTCAGCCCCCAGAGGACAGAGCCAAACCAGGCGCTGGCATCATTGAGCCTGCATCTGAGGTTAACACAAAAATACAGACTGGATTGATAAAGGTTTGCCTAGAAGGGAGAAACATAGGGTGAAAGTCAGACTCTTCAGATGCTGGGAAAACTTGAGCGACAGCTCAAGCCTGGACCCTGGGAGTTCCTATCTATAAATGGGGCTCTATCTTACCTGGGCATTAAAGTGGAAATCATAAAGTGTTGATTAAATTATTAGCATTGTATTTCAGGGGCAGCTGTGGCCTCTTGTGGATTTGTGGGCGATTATGGATGGACTTGATGTAAGCGATATTGCCATTGCCCACCCTCTAGGATTATTCTATTGCATTAGCAAATTCATGGAAGTATCCTCTTGTGCATTGCCTCTCCTTCCTCATCTTAGTCACTCACCATCAACCGAGACTCAAAAAGATTACCTGAAAACTTTCAGAAAGAAACGATGCATATTAATTGTACGCCGATCTGATGAAATCTCGAGCCATCCTATCCCATCCAGACGAGGATCTGAGTTATCTCTGTCTAGTGGATCTTGTCAGCCATTTGGTAGCTGTCTGGGTGATATGCTTACTATTGTGATATCTCAGAGCTTATTCTTCTTTTAAACCTTTATTTTACTTAATACAAGCCCACAGAGGACAAGAGTAGCAAATGCTGGCAAATCAGAGAAGCTGAAGAAGCCCTAAAGTCTGTCCTGTAAGGGATGGTGTGAGCCACAGGTATGCACAGTATATACAAAGTTCCGTGCTCTCTGTAGTTGGAAGAACCATGTGGTTTTTCCACTGTGGTCCTCCACCTCTTGGAGGGAGGCACCCAGGGAAAAGGAGACGATGCTTCCTGGTGGGGAGAACTCTGCATCTCATTTGGAAACCATGTCCATCTGTTTTCAGAATTCTGGTTCAGATGTTGAAAATTAAGGTGCAAGAGCCTGGAAACAAGCTCCAGTCAAGCTTCCTTATGTCACCAAAGACCCTTGCACAGAAAGAGCTACTTCTCTGGAGCTCGGAGGCTGCCTCCAGGTCTCCTGGCTCTGGATTCTCACTGACATTCACTAAGGGGCCTGGTCCACTCGTGAGATCCTGGGTACAGACACTAGCAGGTCGATCTGCTGGTAGATCCTGCGCTCAAACACTAAGAGACCACACTGGCTGGTGAATTCTTTGGTTTTGACATTAAGAGGTCATATCTGCTCTTGGATCCCAGGTACAGACACTCAGGTGGACATCTGCCTGTGGGGTCCTAGACTCCGATATTAAAAGACCAGACCTGCCTGTGGGGTCCTGAGCACTGACATTAAAAGACCAGGCCTGCTTGTGGGGTCCCGGGCACCTCTTCATGATCACCATTCACAGAACCCTTTTGTGAGCCTTCTACAATAAGGACTTTGTGTGCCTCTATATTTTTTTAGACTAAAGTGAACTTTTTCTCTCCACCTTTGGCTTCAGTTCATTATTTGAAATGGCAGAGTTATTAAAAATTCCAGCGTGGAAACTGGCTTAACCAGTGGAAAGGGGTTTTGAGGTCCAATCACTAAGAAGGAAGTTTAACACTGGTGTGGTTGGAGGATTGGCTTAGCCAGTTGCTAGGGCATGTCTGTGGCAGGGCTCTTACCCCAGCTTTTACTGCCTCCCCCCCCAAGTCCTGGATAAGTGAGATATGATTGCATATCCCATATCTTTTTCTAGTATCAAATGGATAAAACAAAAAATACAGTCATACCAAATGATCTCGTTTGTACAATACCAGAATAGTCTTGAACCGATGCACTCTTTGATGTATTTACTCTTCAGGAATTCGTAGTGTGGCTCTGTACAGTGACTGAAATGAGGAACACTGGGGGAGCTTGGTTTTCAAGGGGCAAGAGAGAATAAGACACGTAAAGGAATCTACAGGAGAGCAGGGAAAGGATCAGGGGTGCAGAAGGCTTGCAGGAACAGAAAGGGAAGGAAGATCCAGCCTGAGGAGGAGGAGGAGAGAGAGCCTCTTGTGTAGGCAGCACCTGAGTTCGGCCTGGAAGCTTGGTGATTATGGCAGGTTAAAAGGGTTATGGCTGCTTTGATATTTTTCCTGACCCTTCACTAGACCACCAGGCCTGTGGGTCTTAGCCAACAGAACACAATGGAATTGATTTGTGCCACTTTCCAGGTTAAGACAATCATGGCAGCTTACCTTTCTTGTCCCCAGAGGGCCCGCTCTTGCAATGTTCCTTGAGGTGCCACATGCGGGCATGTCAGTGGAGTCCAGCTCCATGTCACTGGACGGGTGAGTGGAACTGTCCACCTCAGTCCCTCTGCCATCCAAGCAATGTGAGAGACCTTCACCAGCACTTCACGGAACAGAACCACCTGGTTGAGCCCAACTCAGACTCCTGACCCACAGGACCGTGAAGAATAAAGAATATGGTGGCCCTAATCACCATATCTGGGGCCATTGTTGAAGCAGTGACAGATGCCTACAGAGTAGGGTTCTGACTAGCAGAGATGAGGAAAGAATGCCAGACCAAAGAGTGGTAAAGGTCCAGGTTGACCTAGGAAACTGTGGATACGCAGAGAGTAGATTCGGTAATTGAACTTGGTGGTGGGGTCGTCACATGTAGTTGTATATTCTATGGTTATGGGGTAGCATTTAAGGTCCTATAGTTTGATGAATATTTGTAAACACATTCCAGAGAAGACTAGAGTGATGCACTGGTACCTTGCTTTCTTAGGTCTGGCATAAGAGCATACTTTAAACTGAGTACCTTCTGAGCAACAGAAGTTGACAGCCCACAGCTCTCAATGCAGGCATGCCCCAGGGCAAGGCAACAGGGGGATAGATGTCTACTGAGAGCTCAATTTCTAGCTTATAGGTGGCAGCTTCTCAAGCTGTCCCTTGGTGGTATGGATCTCACTGCAGGCTCTTTTATAAGGACATAACCACAGCGTCCCCTAGGGACCCACCTCTATTACCCTGGGGACTAGGATTTCAGGGTATGGCTTTTAGGGACACACATGCATGCAGACCTAGGTCCTACATACACAACACAGCTTGAAGGCTCATGGTGCACACGGGTTCCTGACAAAAGAATTATCAACTGTCATTATTTTTTATTAAATATTTTAAAGATCTGTTTTGTGTGTGTGTGTTTTTATGTACATGTATGCACATGCATCACATGCATGTCTGGTGCCCAGACAGCCAAAAGAGGGCATTGGATACCCTAGAACTGAAGTCACAGGTGGTTATGAGCTGCTGTGTGGGCGCAAGAACTGAACTAGGGTTCCCTGCAAAAGATCAAATACCCTTAACGTCAGAGTGATCTCTTTAGTCCTTTAAATATTTTAGGGTAAACCTCATCCATTGTACCATTTTACCCACAAATCTCACAGGCTGCTGTTGTTGTTTCAAAGCTAAGGGCTTTGAAAGTTCCCCCCAATACCATTTTCGACAACTTACAAAACTGGCGATCCTGGAACGGAGCCTATTCCACCATCACATCTCTCTTGCCATCTTTCGTGATGCGGTATTGGGTCACAGCTGTGTTAGATTGCATCTCTGTCACATGTGATGTGTCCTGCGGAGCTTCCTTGTGGAGTGCTGAGCTGATGGCGCCCCACAGGGTAAGGGCACTTCCCCTGCTCCTCTGTTACCATATCATCTGCCAACCAGAAGTTAAAGCAGAGGTCACGGCAGCATTGCTCTGAAGGACATGCCGGGAAGCATCTGGAAAGCCCGGCAGACAGTGACACTGGGGGTGGATTGGCATCATTCCAGAAAAATGGCTCCTGAGAGTCTGGCCTGGGCTGGAAGGGGAGGAAGACCATAGGTGGCAAGGCACTGAGCACAGGACACAGAGGCCAGGGAGAGTCTAGGCGATAACAATGTTGAGCAACATTTTTTGAGCGCTCACAGCGTAGGAGGCTCTCCACATTGACTTCCTACCTCAGCAGGGCAGATGCTGGGTCCTCCCCTCTACAGATACACATCGAGAAAGGCAGGTGAGTTATCTAAACACTTGCTCAGAATGCAGAAGCACAGTGGAATCTAAGCCCTAGCCTTCCCCATCATGCTCAGTTTCCAGATTGTCCTCCCTAAGGCCAAGGGAAGGCCAAGAGGCCAGGTGAGCTTCAGCAGTGAAATTTCTCTCTGTGCCCTCTGATGCACACTCTCAGCATCCCTGAGAGCCTTAAGCAAAATTCGGATTGCTAGGCCTCACCCAGCATCCCCTAGATCAGGGCAACCCGCAGTGTGCACTAGCAAGTCCCTAATTCTCTTATTGCCAACCAGCATTTACATAACTTCCGGGTTCACCTTTCTCTTCTTTTTCTTTGCTGACTAAACTTTGATTTTTCTTCTGCCTGCTGGAGAAACTCCTCTGCCTTCCTAGGGGGCTCCCCGAGGTGTCCAGGGACTAAGCACCTCTCCTAGATTTAAAACTGAGCGTTTCTGTGAAGAATCGGCAGTCTGTGGAGCTCAGGCCAATCTTACTGGAGACAGCATCTAAAGGCAAGTTTCCATTCATCTGCTAAAACAGTTTGTTGGTGCTCCCCAAATCTGCTGCTAGGGGTAGAACCCAGGACCCTTGCAAGATGGTCAGGGCTGCACCACCTCCAGCTGGTCTTCACTTTTGTTGAGCACACTGGCTGTTTTGTGGCCTCTTTTGATGATCAAGCCTGCTGCTGAGACCATGAGTATCCTCCGCCTCCTTTTCCAATAGTTCAAATGACCCAGGGTGACAGCATGTACAAGGGACACGCTATCTTTGCTAACAGCTTTGCAAAAACACTAGTCTCCTGAAGGTTTCTACACTGGAGCGGCTTTAGTTGAGAGGTTTTCCTGGACTGAGCTCAGAATCCAGAGTTTTTCAAAATATCATAAAACGAGGCTTTGCAGGAGCCAACTTTAACTGCAGCTCAGGAATTAAGGACATTCCAAAGACTACTTTATAAGGCAAGGCTTGAGCCTGGAGCCAAGGGCCTGGGATGCTAAGGGAGGGTTATGCTGCCTGAGAGGAATCGCTCCACGGCGGGTCTGGGTAGCCAGCATTCCTTGTCGGTCTGTGCATGGCATCTGGTTTGCCACACTTGGGTCACGCGGCTCCCTGCTCCCAGCGTTTCGCAGCAGATCCGCAGGACAGTGTGCCTCGGTGGCATTGAACTGCAGGTTGGCTGGCAGCCTGTTGGCTTGTTGCCCACCCGGTGGGTCCCGCCCCCGGCAAGGACACCCGGAGCTCTCGCCTCTGCGCCTGCTTTGCTGAGCCCGGGTCTCCTGCTCCAGTCGTCCCACAGCCACTCTGCTGCGTCCTGGCGCCATGGCCATCTCGTCTGTGCGGCCTTCGGTTCTGGTCCTGGCAGGGCTGGGGCTGCTCCTTCTGCTGTGCCTGAGTCCAGGTGAGTGGCAGATGCTTGGCGGAGAGTGCTGCGGGGGCTGGGTAAGGAGACTGGAAATGGGAAAGGAGATAAGGTGCTGTTTGCCTGCGTTTGATCCCTCTCTTAGCCTGAACTGGACCAAGAAGACAGAGGAAACAGGTCTAGGATTTTGCACTCGTCATGAGAGCCGAGGTGCACTTGGGCAGGCAGTGAGGGTATCAAATTCCAAGGGAGCAATTGTAGACTAAGGGGCAACCCTGGGTAAATGGAATAGGGATCCAAAGGAACTGCAAGAAAGGTCAACTCAGGAATGGTGGAGGCTTGAAGTGGTTGGTATAGGCAGGCAGAACAAGCTGCTCTCTTTCTCCGATTCCCTTCCCGGCAGCAGAGCTGATGGGGCCTGATGTTTTAGACAGGGCAGGCGCCAGCCTTTAAAGTTGAGTAATGCTTAACCTCTTCCACTACATTTAGCTGAATTAGCTGAACCGTCTGAAATCCCCTCCCAGTTCTTTTTCCATTAAAAGCGCATTCGCAGCACACCCAAAAGGAATGGCTTTGATGGATGTTCAGGCTTCTCTACCCAGAACTCCAGACTCCACCTTCTGAACCTGGAAAGGTATCTTTCTGTGAGACCCGTCGGAGGTCTCAAGTGACCCCCCCCCCGCCCCTCCTCCCGCCCCAGCCCCGTGAGTAGGAGCGCCTTTGGGGCTTACAACTCTGGGAGGTAGCAGCGTGACCCTAGATTAACTGCCAGGAGAACAGGGGCTGGAAGACTCTCAATCTTTTGCCCAGCGCCTTAGATTGGTGTTTGTCCCAGTACGAAGGGACATCGCTGGGCATTGCCAAATGTAAAAGAAGACACCCTTGATTTCTCTGTCACTTCCTATTTGCTTTCTCAGAGCAGGGCATGGTAAACCAAACTCCAGGGCGAGGGGAGGTAGGACGCGGCGGGAGGGACCACGAAAATAAAGGGAAGTTTGTTCTAGTTAAAGGATTACTGCTGCGAACATCAGCACTACGCTCATGTGAGCTAACCTTGTGCACATGGGCCTTTCGTTTCCAGCACTCATATTTTACAGAGTTAATACCAAGAAGTGAGTGATGGAATCAGTTACAGCATCAGAATCGTTGAGCTGAAATGTGACCTTTTTACAAAAGATGAAAATACATTGAATCTCAAACACGACACCCCCCCCCTTTATTTTACATGTATGGGTGTTTTGCCTGCACTGCATGTATGTCTGTGCACCTCACGCTTGCAGTGCTGGCAGAGGCCAGAAGGAGGTGGTGTAACCCCTGGTCCTGGAGGGACAGAAGGTTGTAAGCTGCCATGAAAATGTGCAAATCAAACTGGGGTCCTGTGGAAGAGCAGTCAGTGCTCTGAACAAAGGAGCCATCTCTCCAGCCTCCAAACAGGACTCTTTATGGTATGCAAGTACTTTTCATGAAGAGAAGGATCACCGCCCCCTCTAGGTCTTCTTGTTAAGACTTTTCACCTTTCGAGTGGGACATCGCGAGACTCTGAGTGCGCCCAGTTCCTTGTGCGTTCTAATTCCGGGGAGCCAGATTTGATGCATGTGTCGCTGCTTTTCATCACAGCCTGGGAACAGCAGCTGGGGATGTCGTAGTAAAGGATCCGCCGCTCTCCTTTTGTTCCTTACTCCTTCCCTCAAGCTGAATCAGTGTGGCGTCCAATTATATGTACTAATATATAGCTGAGGGTACAGGGCTCCGCAGAGCCGCAGCATTCATAATTCATGGCATGGGACCTCTCCAAGCCTTTTAGTTAGCACAGCTGAGATCCGCCGTGGTGGCGCTTTCGTTCCTGAAGCAGTGATGACTCACGCTCGCAAGAAATTGCAGGCTTGCCGTGTCAGCCCAAACCTTGTGTCTCTTTCAGCACTCAGCCACATTTCATTCATTAATTGTGAAGCCCTTCTACAGAAGGCAAACAGATGGAGGGTGGTGCTTAATTCTCTCTGTGCTGCCCTATGACTTGTTAGAGACTGATAAATGTTAAGCTATTCATGAATGCCAATAGGAGAGCCTTGGCAAATAACGACATAGATTTCTTCATTGACTTTTCAGGTTGGGAGGGAAGTACAGCATCGAGCATTGGTCCCGCCTTATCTGTTCGCATCATCATCTCTCCAGCAGCCCAGCCAGTTCTCCGCTGTGCTGTGTTATGTTTAGAGTCCTCAAGTGATTCTTAATGGGGAATCTCTGGGGTCCACGTGCTCCATCTTCACATGGTGGCCCAGGCATTGGAAATACTGCTACTCACTGTCCTAGTTGCTTTTCTATTGACATGATAAATGAGCAAGACAGCTTAGAAAATAAAATATCCAGAACTTAGAGTGGCAGACAGTTAGAGCCAGTGATGGTACAGTGAAAACATGGCTGAGAATGAACATCTCAAGCCACAGGCAGGAAGTCGAGGGTTTCCTGTCTCGGGGCTCCCCATTACCTTCTCCAGCTGCAGAGAAGTGGCCTGATCAGAACAGTGGCAAAGCAGAGATGGGACAGTTATTTCTTGCTAGATGCTGCCTATGAAGACTGCACTGAACACTGCTGCTGCTTAAAGACAGCCACATCAACATAGGCAACCTGCACGCAGACCACAGAAGCCGCTCTGCTCTGATGCCTTAGCTCCCTGCCCGGTATATACCAACTCCCTTGAGCAAGATATAAGGACAAATGATGCAATCCTAACATCTGTCCCTCATCCCTTAGTGTGGCCCCTACAGATTCTTCCCAAGGCGTTTCTCTGCTATCATTCTCTAAAATTAGGATGGCCATACATTATCCTTCAAGCTGGGGCACTTCTGAGAATGAAGAACTGTTATATATGAAGACTGTCTTAGCAGAGTCCAGGAAGTACTGTCAGTACAGCCGTAAGATCCCAAGGGAGACACCTGAGTAAGTTCCAGCATTTTCCCTACTCCATCCCAGAACATAGGCCAGGTTCTCTAGATCAGTGACTCTCAACCCGTGGGTCATGACCCCATTGGGGGGGGGTCTCATTGGATATCCTGCATATCAGATATTTGCATTACTATTCATAAAAGAAGCAAAATTACAGTTGCAAAGTAGCAACAAAATAATTCTATGGTTGGAGTCACCACAACATGAGGAACTGCATTAAAGGGTTGCAGCATTAGGAAGGTTGAGAACACTGCTCTGGATGGGACTGCTATCCTGGCGGTCAGCAGGCAACACTCATAGCCATGCTATAGTAGGGTAGGTGGGGAGGCTCTGTATGGATTGTGCATAGTGTGAGAGATGCAGACCCAGAAATGTGGTGAG
>JAQHUG010000272.1:221253-231376 GCA_028555095.1 Dicrostonyx torquatus | reverse complement strand
TGGACCTTCAAGGCTCCCAATAGCACTTCCTCCAAAAAGGCCACACCTACTCTAACACAGTCACACCTCCTAATATAGGCCTATGGGGCTATTTTCCTTCAAACCACCATAAAGACCTTGCATACAAGTAAGCTTACCTCCCAAATCCCTAAGTGGTTATTCCTAGGGTATTACGAAATCAAGGGCACCGTAGGACCTATTACACCATGAAGATAATGTTTGCTGGGAGATGCATGTGATAAGCAGCTCCCCTTACAGTAAGGCATCGGGACTAAGGTTACAAAGTTGTCTTCCAAAGTAGCAGCTCATGCAGTAATGCGCTTGCCATCTGTGGTCACTGTCATCAGTATAAACCCCAGACACCGTGCGTTGTTTTCCTCCTGTGGCAAGTATCCAAAAACCGATTAGATACTTTTATACAGATCAACTAAATCAGCGCAGGGGGCCACAGTTCTTATATCCAACTCTGAGTTTTGTACTCAACAAAGTACAAAAATTCCAGGAATGATGGGCTCTGAAACTGCTTTCTGGTTTGTTTACGTAGGTGACGTAAGTGGAAACAAACTCAAGCAGATGCTCCAGAAGCGAGAAGGTAAGTGGGCCTCAAGTGGATAAGGGGTGTGGTCACTCCACTGCAAGGAGTGGACTAGCAGGTGGCAAACGATAGCCTGGGGCTGGGGGTCTTGTGCTTGGAAGATCAGAAAGTGTTTGCCCTTTTAAAGGCTTGCAGATCTGGAAGACTTATTCTGTGGGTGTGTGGCGTGGCATTCCGTTGATAAATATTACTGCCGATAGATGTTTGGCAGTTGTGTTTCAGAGAGTTGCCAGTGGGGACTCAGAAAGAGTGGGACAGTGTTTACCAAATGTCGATCCTTTTAGACTAGTGAAACACATCCGAGCTGCGGACACTAGCCCTACCTGGTGGAGTAGTTACAGAATGCATTGCTGGTACTCTGCCTATTCAGGCAGCGGTTAGGAAAAGGCATTCCCAAGGGGGAATCTTTTCTATTACTAACTTCTGCTGAAAAAAAGCAAAACAACAGTTTCCAATGTATGTAGACAGCAACAAAGAGACATAGAAGTAGAACATTCTGGAAGTCACAAAACGTGGGCTTTCAGTCCTCTGTCACCAGTTATCAAACGGATCCATGGTGCTGTCTAGGGAACATCGTCTCCCCCCATCCCCCGTCTTCATCTCCTTCCCTAAAACTGGGTGTCACAGAGATCCAGAAATATGAGCCAGGTTTCCCGTGTGATCGTTAATCACTTCTGCTTCTTCCTCGTAGCTTCCAGTGGAGCCTGAGGAGGGAGTGCAGAGGGGATGTTGGATAACAAGCAGGCAAGGGGGAGTAAGTTCTACAGTGAGCCGCCTCACATCAGGGTGGCTGCCGCTCAGAGCAACCCAGTGCACATTTTATGAACTAGAAAAAAGTTTGAAGCTGCGCAGCAGGAAGAAATGATAAACATTTAGGGGAGGGAAATGCCAATTAATCCCGTTTGATCCTTGCATATGTATAGCATAAATATGTACAATACATTGTCTCAATTCAAAACACAGGGATCGTTACACTGTATCAGAAGTCTAATAATAGCCTGGGGCTGGAGAAACGCTCAGAAGTTAAGAGCACTGGTTGCTGGTTTAGAGGGTCAGGGTTTGGTTCCCATCATCCACGTGATGGTTCATGAGGGTCTCTAACGCTAGTCCAAGGCGTCTGACACCCTCTTATGGCCTTTGCTGGCACTGCATGCATGTGGGGCACAGGCACACATGCAGACAAAACACCCATACACATATATTTTTTTAAAAAAATCTTTAAAAACACAGAAGGAAAAAATCCAACAGTAAAGTGAATATTATTCTCAAAAAGAAATCATCGTCTGTGTTTCGGGAACTGATCTTTTCAGAACCTACTCCAGCCAAGACTAACGTGGCTGTGGCTGAGCACACCGCAAAGGAATTCCTGGGTGGCCTGAAGCGTGCCAAGCGACAGCTGTGGGACCGCACCCGGCCGGAGGTGCAGCAGTGGTACCAGCAGTTCCTGTACATGGGCTTTGATGAGGCGGTAGGTAGACTTTCCTGCTGGGGGACCTTGGACACCACAGGGCAGGCTGTTGGGGACAGGGGCCTGACCTGGGAAAGGGGGCCTGGGAAGTTAAACTTTGAGTCTTTTCCCCCTCTGTTTGCTGTTGCACTATATCAAAACACCCGAGGCGGGAACTTTTCAGAGTTCATTTTCAGCTCCTGTCTCTGAAGGACTAAGAATATTAAGTCACCGTAGAAACTGTAGTGAGAACATCATGGCAAATGATGTCATGATCACGGGAGTATGTGTTTAGATAAAGCAAGAAGGCGGTCTACATTTTCTTTCCTCATTTGTCTGCTTCTGTCTGTCTGTCTGTCTGTCTGTCTATCATGTGTGTGGGACAGCACACGATATCTGGGCTACGGACACAGATAAGAGGCAGCTGGACAGGTACTCTAGATTCTACTCGCTGGAGACTGTCCACAGAGTAGTTGAGGAGGCCAGGGTGGACCACTTAGCCTGCCTCCCAGGGAGCATTAGCAGTCGGGTCGCTGAACGTGTTTTCCTAAGTAGACGTGTGGCTCACAGAGGGTGTTCCACATCCCGTGCTGGGTAGAAATGCTTCCTTTCCAATGCAGTACAGAGCGAAGCATGAGCTGCCTCATCCCTTCCCTTCCGTTCCCAGCTTCTGCACGCAGCTGTCAGTCCCTAAACATACTTTTGCTACTCAAAAACAAATCTTTTGCTGTGCAAGCAGTTACCTACTTAAGCCAAACTCTGTGTCAGGTGTGACGCAAAGTACTTAAACAAATATCTTTGTGTAGCGATTTCCCCAACTCAAGGGACATTGCTATGTGTCAGCTGCTCCTTTTTAAGGCTCATGTTCTGCCTGGTGGAGTTACTAGGAAGCAGGTAAGCTCACAGGGAAAGGTTCTTATGATAGTCAAGTCGCACATCCCCCAGAAGTCCTGAGGGGGAGTACCCATGCTCTAGATTCATCGGCAGCATCTTGTGCTTGGAATATTTAAGTGCATATATTTCTTAATTTGGTAGATGAAAATATCATACCTTTAAGTCATTTTTAACTCTTTGATGACCCCCATTAAAACATTTTTACTATGGGTAAATGACTAAAATGTAAAGTTGGATAACAAAACCAATAAAAGATGAGGCTTGAGGAAGGCTATAATAATTACATTTGCAGAAAAAGACCACAAAAAACTATGCTCAGATGCCACAAGCAGTGGTCTTTGGCATTGGAATAGCACCATCATGCTTGAATAGTCGAATCTGAACCTGTCTTATTTTTATACTCATAAAAATCCTTAAAGCAGACTTAAAATACACATTTAAAGCCAAAATCTCAAACCTTATTAAATGAGAAAACTCAGGCAGTAGATTATTTTATTCTGACCCAAAAAAATGTAGCATTGTGGGAAAAAAAATCTAGGCTAAATATACAGGGAGGCAGAAATGCCTGCCTCCTCCTCCCTGAGGTACAGGTTTTGGGGTGGCTCTGAAGATGAGGGTCTTGGGCAACAAACAGATGAGGGATCAGAATCCGTGGTTCAGGGTGAGGGGTACACAGGAGGGGCCTACCAATTTTCCAAAGCGGGTGGCCATTTGGTCCCAGAGCCCCTGTACATGGCCCAGCCTAGTGTTCCCAGCCTCACAGGGGTCTTAGGACAGATGGTCCTCAGCCTAGGGTAAGCTGGAGTCACTACAAACTAAAATGTCTCCATCACATCTACCTTACCACCCTCCTAGATCAGACACATCGTCAGGGGCCACCTGGGAGCCCCGATTCAGGGCAGCATCCCCGAGAGGCTCATCCCACACAATACTGGCCTGGGAAAGGATCCAAACCCGGAATCCACAGTGATTCCTACTGAATGCACACTGCCATCCTTCCCATTATCCTACCACAAAGACACAAAACAGTGCAAGCCAGAGTTGCTCTGTTCTTATCCAGGGTTCTCTGGCCATTCCAGTAAAATGAAAACAGATTCCGGAGACCCAGTCACTAGAAAATTCAGTCCGGGAGGCTGACAAGGCACCAGCAAATCTGCATTCCCCCCCCCCCCAGCCTCAGAGGTGTTCTGGTGCAGGGTCTCACAGTCACAGCCTGTGGTCCAGGCTGCTCGGTCTGCTCCCATTCCTAATCTGCCTTTGTTATGTCCCCAGTGTCTCATCCTCACACTAAATCAACATGTGCAAGTTGTCATCACAATTCATCTTGCACTTTCACCAACACTTCAGAAACATTCTTCTCTCCTGTGAAAAGGCGGTTCACAGCAACGAGCAGCCCCTGGAGGAGGTCTTATTAACTGCTGGTCCCTTTCTTTTGCCTTTCCATTTTTATCAACAGGAGCTGTCGTCTTTCATAATTCTCTCCAATAGACTGCAGGTTTCTTGTAAGCCGGGACTCTTTACCTGCCTTTGGGCCTTCCCTAGTGCCTGCAACAAGGCCTGACACCCACAGTCCACTTCACAACCTTACACAGTGCACACTCGTGCTGGTGTACACACAAACCAAGGACACAGATGCGTACACCACCTGGGACGTCTCAGATGCCCTTTTCCAGAGCACTATGATGCCAACAGTTGATTGAATTCCTATGGTGGCAAGCATAGGAATAGGCCAGGAGGATAGGAAGGCATCTGCCGTGGTAATGTGGGTGGTACCTCAGGGCCAGCCAAGCTGTTACTGCATATGACAGGTACACATTTTATTTACCTTATAAATAGAGAAATGCTCTGAGGTAGGGTGTGATAAGACTGGCGTGGAGGAGATTATCAAAAGTATAGGCATAGATTCCTTTGTGCAGGGTGCTCATGCTGGTATATGTAGTGGCATTTCATTTGTATTTTAATAAATAAAGCTTGTCTGAAGATCAGAGAGTAAAACAGCCCCACTGGTCAGCCTTACAGACCAGGCAGTGGTGACACACACCTTTAATCCCAGTAGCCACACTAGTTGCCAGAGAAACCGAGTAGTGCATGCCTTTAATCCCAGTGGTGTATGCCTTTAATCCCAGTGGTGCACACCTTTAATCCCAGTGGTGCACGCCTTTAATCCCAGTGGTGCACGCCTTTAATCCCAGTGGTGCACGCCTTTAATCCCAGCACTAGAGAAGAATATAAGACAGGAGGAGACAGCTCTCAGTCTCAGTCTCATGCTGAGATTCCTGGTGGCAGGGTCGCCATTTCAGACTGAGGTCAAGATAAGAGCCAGCAGCTGGCTGTTTTGCTTTTCGAATTCTCTGGTTGAACCCCAATTTCTCTCTCTGAGTTTTTATTAATCATGCATCTGGTATCCTAAGGCTGGATTAACCCATGAACAAAATGTTATACCAGCAGCTGTCATAGCACTGGTTGTCAATCACTGAAGAAGAGCCACTTAGAGAAAAGGCATGGTTTCCATGTATTTTTAGGGGAGCGTGTGTCTTTAAATCCCTTCTTCACCATTCTCTTTTCTTCCAGAAATTTGAAGATGATGTCAACTATTGGATGAACAGAAATCGAAATGGACATGACTACTATGGTGATTACTATCAGCGTCATTATGATGAAGAAGCAGCCATCGGTCCCCGCAGCCCAGAAAGCTTCAGACACGGGGCCAGCGTCAACTATGACGACTATTAACGTCCCTTGCTGAGGTGCCGCAGAGCCTGGGCCTTGCTTCAGTAGGCCTTCTCCACCCACACTGTGCAAACATCAAGGGCTAAAGGAAGGAGGAATAGAGATGCCTTTTGCATTTCGTGCATGCTTGTAACAATGTGTATCATTTAAAAATAGAAATAAAAGCACTTTTTAAAAAAAAGATAAGTATCAGAATTCGCTTGAGAGAAAACTGAGCCCTGACAATTCAAATCGCCTCTGTGTTTGAAGTTGGCATGCCAACTGAGGGCCTCTCTATTTCCCTCCAGGAATCCTGTCAGTATTCAGGCAGAGCAGGAGTGAAAGCCAGGGGGTCTCCATTGTTAAAATGCAGTCTGAGCTAAATGCAAAATATTGATTCAACAGGAAAATCTAGTTGGCTATGATTTTTGTTTTGGATACAATTTGGAGAACCCTGTCACTGGACAGGCAGTGGGGATTTTTCTCTGTTCCGGGCTGCAGGCCAGAGCAGGGCATTTTTTTTTTTTTGAACAAACCGCCCAGGGAAATGAACCGACCTGAATGAAGTCTTTCAGATCTCAGAATCATGCTCACCTACTTTTTTTTTTTTATGGGCCTCAATCAACAAGGAAAGATTTCCCCAGTGAACGTACAACCTGAGTGAAGAAAGAAGTGGTGTTGGGATGAGGAGAGAAGGAGGTGGAGAGAGAGGGATGGAGGCGGAGGCTGGTGATGGGAGCAGGTAGTCCAGCCTGTGCCACACCCAAAGGCCAATAGGAGATGGACGGACAAGGACAGCATGGGAAGAGGCCTGCCAGTCATATTTCAGTTTATCACAACACTCTCTGAAATCCTACAATCAAGGCAACTTATAGAGAGTTTATTTGGAGCTTACAAATATACTTTTCCTAAAAATGATATGCCATTTTCACATATCTGTGGAAGACTCTGACTCTCAAGCTCTAGGTGGTAAGTTAGCTCTACTTAGCAGAGGGTCTCACCTCCAGGATGCAGTGTTTCGGAGCTGTTTTCCACGGAGGCTCCAATTGGGAAACATGACTTCTGCCAATCAAAAGTGTGATAAATATGCACGCTGTAACATTTCTCACCATTGAGTGGGGTGGCTCATGTCAGTAATCCCAGCATTTGGGAAGTAAGAAAGTAAGAGAGTAACAAAGAGAAGGTCTGAGTTCAAACAGTGTGAGAAGCTGTCTTAAACGCACACACACAAGTAACACTTAGCAATTTCTAGGTGTCCATTCCCGTGGGATGAAGCACATCTTCACTGTTGCATGATCACCACCACCATCACCTCCAGAACATTTTCATCACCACAAAGTCTGCCCCAGTTAGACAGCAACTCCCTGTGCCACTTCCCCAGATCCTGACAAACCCCATCTTTTCTCATCAAGAAACAATGATGGCTTTCTTCATGACCTTTTCCAATGCAATTCCTTATGTTCACCCCCTCACCAACCTTGGATCCCTTCGCCCCCCCCAAATTGCCTTTCTCTGTTTTTGTGTCTCCTAGATTACATTGCTAAACTGAGTTCCCGTAAGACAGACGAACGTATGTTCCATTCCCTTCTATCTCCCTCACCCTCTAGTCTGCAGTCGCCTCACAAACAGCCCCTTCTATGTTCATGTCACATGCATTTTGAATCGTGATTCCACTATGAGAGAAAACATACAGTATCTTTTCAGGGCTGCCTCAGTTCGTTTGCCATGATTATCACCAGTTCTTTTCATCTCCCTGCGAAAGACGTCATTTTGAGCTGGGTGGTGGTGGCGCACGCCTTTAATCCCAGCACTCGGGAGGCAGAGGCAGGCGGATCTCTGTGAGCTCAAGGCCAGCCTGGTCTACAAGAGCTAGTTCCAGGACAGGCTCCAAAGGCCACAGAGAAACCCTGTCTCGAAAAACAAAACAAAACAAAACAAAACAAAAAGACATCATTTTGTTCGTCTATATATGTGCACGCATGTGTGTATAGTATGTGTGTGCACATACACACATGTGGGTGTGGAGGTTAGTGATCAGTGTTGGGTGTCTTACTTGGCCCATTGCCACCTTGGTTTTGTTGTTGCTGTCTGTTTTTCACATAAAGACATGAAGTGTCTTAGTTACTTTTCTATTGCTGTGATAATATACCACCATCAAGGCAACTTATGGAGAGTTTATTTGGAGCTTACAGTTTCAGAGGGTTAGAAGCCATGACCATCATGGTGGGAAGCGTGACAATAGGTACGGAAGCATGATGCTGAAGCAGCAGCTGAGAGCTTGCGTCTTGAGACACAAGCACAAGGCAGAGAGAGCTCCCTGGGGAAGAGAGGAGCTTTTGAAATATCAAAGCCCACCCCCAGTGAGACAGCTTCTCTAACAAGGCCACACCTCCTAAACCTTCCCAAATAGTTCCACTGACTTTGGGCTAAGTATTCAAGCATATGAGCCTGGGGAAGGCCATTCTCATTACAACTATTCTGCAGGATCTCTCACTGAACCGGAAGCTCACCCATTAGTCAGACTGAGCTTTGAGCTCCAGAGATCTGCCTGTCCTTGCCTTCACTCCTTCCCCTGTCCCTTCAGCACAAGAGTGACAGACTTGCACTGCCTAACCAGGCTTTTACACAGGTGATAGGGATTAGGAAGTCAGGCCCTTACAGTTGTGAACCGGGCACTTCACTTACTAAGCCATCAGCCCACACTCCTGTTATAGCATATACAATTCTGCCTAAGTACCAAACAAGAATCAAAGGAGTCTTCCCTTGAACCAAGAGTAAACCCAAATTTGGATTCTCCGCTGCTCTCTCCGTGTCTTCTCTCTACCTGTAGTTTGTGGTCTATGGCATGCCGGTTGTCTGTCTCATGTGTCTGATATCTTTCTCCATTGTCTCTCCCTAACAAATGGCTTTGCTCTATATTTGTTGAACACCATAGAAAATATAGTATAGCAAAGGGGTGTAGCATTCTTTTCTACAGAAATCTTAAACACAAGGGAAGAAGTTACTTGACGGACTCAGAACAGCTCTCAAAACCACACGCAGATGTTATCAGCATGCATCCACATGTTGCTTCCAACATGTATGGTGGATGTTTGTTTTTGTTTAAGGAGTCTGTCAACATGCTGTCTGTTTTCAGCAAACGATTACCACAGCACACACATTCATTGTTCTGGGTCAGGGGTATAGAAGAGCACACGGTTTTTAAAGCTATGTATTTAGCTTAGGTTGTAAACGCTATATACAGGATACCCAGGCATGCAAGGCTGGCCACACTGCTTTCTTAAACTTAAAGCAGGCTGATTACAACATAGGGAAACAGATTGAGGATGGTTTTAAATGATCTCCAGGCAGTCGGCAAGGTCTGCCAAAGTTCAGTTTCTGAAAGCAAGGGGTGTTTTCAGAAAAAGACGCCATTGTATATTTATATAGCTCTTTTTTAAAAAAATTAATTCATCTGTTGATGGGCATTCCAGCTGGCTGTACACCTGAGTCCCTGTGTGTAGTGCCGCAGGTAACATGGATGTGCAAGCGTCTCTGTGATATGTTGGTGTAAATCTAGGAGTGGTACATCTGGGTCTTGTAAAAATTCTTGTTTGTTTGTTTTGTTTTGCTTTAATTTTGTCTTGTTTTTGAGGACTCTCCACTGGCTGCGCTTGTTTATATATCCAGATGACACTTGTGTAGAAGAATTCAGTCTCGAGGACCCCTCATCTCACGCCCTTGCTGGCATTCGTGGGTGTGCACAGCTCTGCTTTCTGCGTGTGTGAATCTGATTGCCCTAGCCACCTCACCTACATAGTCTCACGGTGCCATGCTTTGAATATAAAAGTGTTTCCCACAGGCTCGCCTGGCGAATACCTGGTTCCTACGTTGTGGTGGTATTTAGGAGTTTGTGGTAATTTTAGGAGGTGGGGTCCACCTGGAGAAATGGGTCCTTAGTGGGACATGCCTTTGAAGGTTTTAGCTGGTTCCCAGTCCCTTCTTTGTTCTTTTACTTACCAACCCCAGTTTCCCCTCCCTCCCCTTCTTCCACCCCACCTCTCTCCTTTCAATCCCCTATCCACTTCTCAGAGGAGGTAAGGCCTTCCTTGGGGAACCAACAATGTCTGGGATACCAACTGGATACCAGTTTGAGGTAGGACCAAGCCCCACTACACCCGTATCAAGGATGAGCAAGTTATCCCAACATAGGGAACTGGCTCCAAAAAGCCAGTTCATGTACCTGGGATAGGTCCTGGCATCCCCCCACCAACATATTAAGCCACATAATTGTCACTCACATTCAGAGGGTCTAGTTCAGTCCCATGCAGTTTCTTCAGCTGTCAATCCACAGTCTGTGATCTCCCAACTAGCTCAAGTTTTTCTGTGGGTTTTCCCACCATGCTCCTGACTCCCCTTGACTCATATAATCCCTCCTCCCTCTCTTCAACTGAACTCCAGGAACGTAGCCCAGTGCTTGGCGGTGGGTCACTGTATAC
>JAQHUG010000272.1:128513-211215 GCA_028555095.1 Dicrostonyx torquatus | reverse complement strand
CCTTTATTGTATAGGATTGTCTTGACTATCAAAACTAAATGGAGAGAAACTCAAAGTGATCCTACTGAAATCAGGAACAAGGCAAGGTTGTCCACTCTCTCCATATCTATTCAATATAGTACTTGAAGTTCTAGTGAGAGCAATAAGACAACAAAAAAGATCAAGGATACAAATCAGAAAAGAAGAAATCAAACTTTAACTATTTGCTGATAATATGATAGTATACATAAGTGACACCCCAGATTTTACCAGGGAACTCCTACAACTCATAAATACATTCAGTAATGTAGCAGGATACAAGATTAACTAAAAAAATCAGTAGCCCTCCTGTATACAGATGATAAATGGGCTGAGAAAGAAATCAGAGAAACATCACCCTTCACAATAGCCACAAATAACATAAAATATCTTGGAGCAACTTTAACCAAACAAGTAGAAGACTTGTATGACAAGAACTTTAAGTTTGAAGAACAAAATTGAAGAAGACACCAAAAAATAGAAAGATCTCCCATGCTCTTGGGTAGGCAGAATTAACAGAGTAAAATGGCAGTCTTACCAAAAGCAATCTATAGACTCAATGCAAGGCCCATAAAAATCTCAGCAAAATTCTCCACAGACTTTGAAAGAATAATACTCAACTTTATATGGAAAAACACCTGTTTTCTTAATGTCAGGCTAATCTGTAATCCACAACAGCTCTTAGTGGGAATTTATAATCCCTGATTTGGGTTATAAGTATTCCTTTATTTATTTTTATTTATCAAAATGCCGTATAAGCTAACATTATTAATATCAATTAGACTATACAGATTTTCTTGACAAGCCACAGATAAAAATGCTCAGGAGATCGGGATGTAATCTTGAGATAAACACCCTGCAATGCAGGTAGTGGGGGACTCCCCACATATCAGATTCCAGAGGAGAGGGTGTAGCAGCAACAATATAAAGACACGGCATAAGCAAAAGACATTTTGGCATCTACATTCTCGTAAGCTTTGCTTGAACAAGACATTCCCATTAGAGTTTAACTTCTGGTGGGCTGATATCTGAATAGTAATTGCCATCTGCTGTGTTAAATGATAATGACCTCTGGCATCTCATTTAGTTTCTGGTGCTGGGAGCTCAAGGTACTGATTTCAAGTTGTTTGTTCATTTATTTTTCCCCCACTGACATAAGTATTTTAGTGCTACAGCTTTTCCTCCTAGAACATCTTTGACTACATCCCTCAAACTTTCATGCATTTTAACTTTCAGTGATATTGATACCTTTCTTAAAAGTTTATTCTTTTTTTTAATCAACATAATATTTTTATCAATTATTTGGGAATTTCACACAATGCACCCTGATCACACTTGCTTTCCATCCTCCCGTCTTTGTGATACCCCCTCGAAATGCAGCAACTACAATTTGTGTTGCTCCTGTGCTTTTCAGAGTATGGTCAGATTCTCAATGACAGTCTCTTAAAGTGAGCATGTTCCCATCCCCCCACCAGAACTCATTGACTGAAAAGCTACACTTTGGTGTCTTTATTACAATTTTTAAGGACTCTCTTCAATGCCTTCCTGTCTAGACTGCTAGACTGCTTCTTTTTTCTTCTTCTTTTTGGGTGGTGTGGGGGAGAGGTTGTAGCAGAAGCCTCGAATGTCTCTCATTCTCAATTATGAGTCTGGAGTCATTGATACCTCTACAACCTAAGCCTCCTTTTCCGTAACAACCATCGGCAACTCAGATCATGGACTCCACATGGTTTCCTGAGGCTACACAGACCACGGACATCCACATGGCCTCCAGCGGTAACACCACAGACATGAAATGATGATTCTTGAGATGCCCTCTCTGACCCATGGGGGAATAAATTGTTGAGGATTTCTAGCTCCATCTCGTTATAGCCCTATTCATCACATTCATGTTCTGAGTTTTGTTTTACAGCCCAGTGTGTCTGCAGTATCCTAACGGGAGGAGTGTGCTATAGATACAGCTAGGTGCTGTCGGTGGACGGTGTTTGAGTCCTTTTATCTCTCTCGTTTCCTCTTTGGCTGTGCTGCAATTGAGAGTGATGCTCTTCCTAACTACAGCTGTGGAACCGTGTAGCTTTCTTCTCAGGTCTTCTCTTCTCGCTTTGTGTAGTCTGAAGCCACGTTCCTTGCTGCACACACATTTAGAAATGCTGTCTTCTTGGTGGTCTGACTCTTCTACACTAATGCATTCTCTCTGGCTGGCGACTACTTTTCACTCAGAAGTCTATCCAAATTTGATGTGAACGCATCAATTTTTTTGTCAATTCTTACAATTTTACTTCGCATAATTCTTCTACTCTTCTTCTGCCTTCATACACTGCCCTATTCTGAGTTTTTAAAAGTTCCTTGCAGCATATAACTAATCCCTAAGAAACCTCTATCCACCTGTTTCTTAATTTCTGTCATTAGACATTTACATTTTTTTTCTGCTTATTATGTTGAAACTTCAATCTGCTACTTCACTTTTTGTTACCTTTTCTTCCTGCCTTCCTGTGGCTAAAAGTTTTTGGTTGCAAATTCTGAATTCTATAAGCACGCATGAGACTGTTCACGCCTACAGTACCCTCCCACACAGCCACGGGTGCATCCAAGGCCCCCACAGATGCCAGACAACTTGGATAGCGCAGATTTTTGTACATTAATTCTACATCATGTCTTGATAAAGCTTAATTTATAGATGGGTAAAATAACAACTTAACACTTAGAGAGGGCATTTGCATACACTGTGATAAAATTATCTCCCAGTCCTAATGGCTTCTGCTCCTTCCCCCACGACAGACACAATGCCTACTCCATAGGATGAAGTGAGGGAGGGTACAAACCATGTGATGCAGCAGGAGGCTTCGGAGGATACTCAGAATCAAGCCGTGACACCAGTACACAGTAGGGAATGGATTTCAAACCAACACAGACCATGCACAGGGAATGCTTTGGGTGACCACTCTTGGTAAGACATTACACTGACATACAGCTTGTCAAAATCTAATTGCTCCACCTTTCCCGGTATGAAGCTTTTCTCTCCTTTGAGCATCTGGCATTTTTTAATATACTCATCAATTTCCTCTTCACATTACATGAATTACATTATTATTTAACTTTATGACATCCAAGAGAGTAAAAGCCGTTGCATTCCCCAGGGTTGGGCTCCTGCATTCTCCCTTCCTGTTTTCAGAGGACTAGTTTGAATTTTACTTCAGTAGATTTATTAATAAATACATACCTTTATCTAGAAATTTGGGGACTTTGGACTTCTTTTATTGACAGGGCGTGTTGGCTATTCTTGGTTGTCAACTTGACTACATCTGCTACATCTGGAATTAACTAACATCTAAATGGCTGGGCACAACTGTGAGAGATTTTGTTTTCTTATTTTTTTCTTAATTAAATCATTTGAATCCACTTCCAATCCAGATCATTGAGATGGGAAGACTCACCTTTAATCCGGATCTTCTGAGGTGGCCAGATCCACCTTTAATCTGGGCGACATCCGCTGACTACCTATATAGAGACATGGAAGAGGGAGGCTCTTCTCTTTGCCTGCTCTCTCTCAAGTCTATTACTTCACTGGCATTAGGGCCTACTTCTTTGGGATTTTGGCATATATTGAGACATCTAGCCTCACACTAAACAACTATTGGATTGATTCTTGAACCTTCCGTTGGCAGGGCAGCCATTGTTAGACTGGCTGGACCACAGCCCGTGAGCCATTCTAATGACTCTCATACACAAACATGCGTGCATGTGCACATGCACACACACATTTGTGCTTTCTGTTCTGTTCCTCTGCAGAATCCAGAGGGTTATACACAGGGTCTCACTTTGCCCTGGCTGGGTGGCCCTGAACTCACAGAGATCCTGCAGCACATTTTTGAAGGCCACAGGCCCAACTCCAGATTGACAGTTCTTTGTTTTTTTTTGCACTAGAAACTGCAGCCACTCTAACAGCTTTGCCTCTGCGGTCGTGTGCCATTCATCCAAGTCTTTTTTTTTTTTTTTTTTTTTCATCCAAGTCTTTTTAGGGATTAGCTCCATCTTCTCCTTTCGCTACAGGCCCGGCTTGACAGTAAAGCACCAGGTATGGATTTCTCTCGGTAGTTTTTTGCTTAGGATTTTTATTTTGTTGGTTGCTTTGCCTCTCTAAATGTGGAAAGTTGCCAGAACGTTTTATGAGTTGTCTTCAGCTCTGTCCTCTTTCTGGGACTCTCAAAACATGGCAGATCTTTTCTGAGAATTGCACATTGAACTCACCAGCAGTTTTTGATTTGGTTACCTTTTTAACTTAAAATTTCCTTTATTTTTTTAATGCCTGATTTTTGAGATGTCTTAATTTTTCCTTCTTTTAAGTATGCGTGTGTATCCATTTTTTTTTTTGCTACTGTGATGAAGCACCATGATCAAGGCAACTTACAGAACTTGTTTTTTGGCTTACAGTTCCAGAGGGCTGAGTCCGTCATGGTGCAGAGGCATGGCAGTAAGTAGGCATGCATGGTACAGAGGCACGGCAGTAGGTAGGTATGCATGGTGCAGAGGCACGGCAGTAGGTAGGCATGCATGGTGCACAGGCACGGCAGTAGGTAGGCATGCATGGTGCAGGAGAGGAAAGCTGACAGCCCAAATGCAAGCGTGACACAGAGGGAGCAGGGCAAAGCTGTGTACCCCTCCCACAGTGGCATCTACCTCCCCCACTTCCGGACACAAATAGTGCCACCAACTGGGGACCAAGTGCCTGATGCCGCAGGGAACATTTCTCATTCAAAGCACCGCAGCTTGTAAGCCCAGTTGCTTTTAGACAGTAGTCAGATCTGGCCATGGAGCCCTCGGTACAACATCTGCTCCCCTGCCATGTAGTTTGGGATCTTCTTGTGTCTTGGGCATAGCGACCTCTGACTGACAACAGTGTTACAAGGTCCTGGCTGTGCTCTGAATATTGGTTTCAGCAGCTTCCTATGACAGGGCACTAAGGCTGAGGTAGAAGTCCCAACTCCCCCAGGTGACATTTAACTGGGAGGGGTGGCTGCCTCTACACTGCTCCCCTCGCTTCTGTGGGTTACCTATTGTGGTAACAGTCAAAAGCACCCCATGCAGGCACCTTTAGTCACCACTCTAGTGGGAAGAGAGGGGTACCCCAATGGATGTCTAGGGTCCCCACATGATCTCTCTGATAGCATAGTGGTCGTTGCCAGCCAGAAGAGATGCAAGCCCAATCTCATGTCTAATCCCTGCTTCAAGAAATGCTACAACATGGTCAAGAGTTGGAGGGGTTGGAAGCCACACCCCAGTGTTTTCACCACTACTTTCTTGGTGCCAATGCGGTATGGGAGGGGTGCAGAGCATCTTAGACACTATTTGCTTCTAGCAGAGCCATTATAGTAAAAATTGTGTCACTCAGGCACAGTGACTACAGGGAGCAATTTTTTGTCATCCCCCTGCCTCCCGAAACTGTCTTGTTACAATCCTGGCTTGTAGGTTTCTCCAGTTCCAAGTCTTGAATTCCTGAGACAAAAAAGAAAACGTAAGGAACTTACCACAAATGCTAGCTTGTTAGGGTGGCTATCGATGGTGCAGGTGGCTAAAATAATGGCAATTTTCTTGCAGTGCTAGAGAATGGAAACCCAAGATATATGGTATAGGCAGGTACCAGGCATGGTAATGACTATGATTCAACATTTAAGAGGCTGAGGGAAAAGGGTCATGAGTGTGAGCGAGACTCCATCTTTAAAATTAAAACAAAATTGCCAGCAGGAATATTCTTGACACACACCCCTACCCTTGCCTGGGCTTACAGGTGGATGTCTTGCTGTGTTTTCACAGGGCCTTTGTGTTCAAAAGTACAGTGTGTAACTTTTCCTTTGTAAGGACACCAGTCAGACTGGATTAGGGCCCACCCTGAAGACCGCATCACAATTTAACCAACTTTACAGAACATTATTTCTGAATTCTGGGTTCCTGCAGTAGAAGGGAAAGCTTAGATCACATTAGTTTGGGACAATGCAGTACAGCCCCTAACACCAGTACGTCCTTCACCAAGTCCTGAGGGCCCTGGGCAGCCTACCATTTCTATTTACGTTCAGTCTGTGCCTGTTTCATAGTCAATGTCTAAAATGATTTACTGTACTTAGCTGGAAGTATATGAGAGTATATCTACCTTGATCTCTTGGAAATGTTTCTTCCTTGCATTTTGAACATTTCAAATGGTGTAGAGTCAGGTATTTGGACTTTTAAACTTGATTTTTATATCACATTAGTTTAACTTCAAACATATGTTCATAAATCAAAAAATGCAGAACTCAGCAAGTACCCAGACTTTTAAAATCTCTGAAGTTTGTATGAGTCTTTTGTTACTACATCAAAACACCTGAAGCTGGTATAAATTTTCTTCACTGGAGTTTCATGCTGTTAAAACGCTATAGACTTGGGTGTCTTTTAAAGAAAAGGTTTTATTTGGATCCATCCCAGCAGTCATGTGTGGCTACGGCTTCCCAGTGCAATGGTCCATGGCTTCAAACGGAGACAGGGAATATACGCTTCTACTGCTGTCTCCTTGGAACTGGAACTCATGCACGGGGCTGTGTTCTGATGACTGACCTCACCCTAATGAACCCCAGATGACGACACCGTCATAGAGCACCATCTTAGGCTTAGTACCTCACGAAAGGGAGCTGAATTTTATCACATGAACCAGCGAGCTACATTCCAGTCCCACCCACATCACAGCTCATGTTTCCTGATAAAAATCTGTATTTTCCTTCTTGCAACCTAGCTGTCGGTGAAAATGCAAACAGGACACAATCAAGAAAATGTGTGGGCTAACCTTGGTGATGAGAACAGCAAAGCTGTGTTGCCTCCGGATACTGTGGTATCAAATTCTCAGAATAGCGGAATTCTCTAACACCCCAACTAACCACCAAGAAAGGGTAGGTCAACTAAACAAATTATTTTGATAGGCCCATGGAAAAGTTAACTCACCAGTATTGTTTTAGAACAATCACTGGAGAACCTCCAAATCCCCCACAATCTTACTAGACAAAACTAACAGCAATTATAGGAGTAATGCTCCATTCACCCCAGCTTCTGCAAAGGTCACATGACTGAGGACCACCCTCCAGGACCAGGATCATAATCAAAGACAGTGCTATAAGGTTCCACTTGGCTGGTAGACTAGACTCGGTATTCAACTCCACAGTTGCAATCCAGTTCAGACTATGACGACCTTGCTCAAGCCCACAAGGCTGTCACTAAATGAACAAGAGAACTGTAGCAATCTCTCCCCAAGAGCCACAGCAGTGACATCCCACCTGGGGACCACTTCAAAAATGCACGTTCAGGTTGCTCTAAAAAAACAAAATGCTACAGAATGAGTAGTTAATAAACAGTAGGAAAACATTGCTTGCAGTACGAGGGCTACAAAGTCCAAGATCAAGGTGCTGACAAATTTTGGTGTTTGATGAGGACCTTTCTAGTCCACAGACAGTAAGAGAAGGCAAGCAGGAGCCACTGGCTCTTCTACAGGAGAGGTCCCCTTCTGGCCTCCTCTCTCAACACTGCTGCACTGAAGAGCAGGTATCTATCTATATGTGTAGATCCAGAGGGGTCGAACATCTGGACCACAGCAGACACCTCCAATCCATCCCTCAATTTCATTTTCCTCTCTGCGCAAGATACTATCATGCTTACTTCAAAGCTCATGTTTTCCTTGACCCCCTTTATTAGAGGAGATTATACACATATCTGTTTTTCTTCTACTACTTGGAAAACATTCTATGGATACAAGAATGAATCTTAAGAAAGGATTTCAGATATTAGTGAGTAATAAGCTAAGAGAATTCTGGGTCCTTGGGCTACTGGACATTCCCAGATTACACTGGCTAGCTTGGCAACACAAAACTCTGAGCTATTTCTGTCTACATCCTTCTTTGGTCCCAATGCACCATTATTAATTTCCAAGCAAGCTTCCATTTGCTCACCGTATCACTTAGTTCAGTCCAAAGCAATAGGAACTAAAAATAAGAGGCTGGGGGTGTAGTTAGTGACTGAGTAATTGTGCACGTGTGTGTGTGTGTGCGTGCACGCACATGCATGCATGCATGCACATAGGTTATTCTTGATTCTTCTTTCTTATACCATGTCCAATCTTAGCCCCAGTTCCAGAATCTTAGGGTAAATTTAGCATGACAGAGTCACAAGAATCCCAGAGCCTTTTTTTTTTTCTTAAGCCCAACATGGTTTTGAAGGACAGACAAAGCTGAGATATTTACCTTTACCTCTTGGGCATCTGTCTGGGTTTCTGCTGTCACCGTGCAGGGCCAGTTTGGAGATAGGCTGCTTTTGTGCACTGTGTTGTTCTTCCATTCAAAGGGCAAAATTAAATCCTAGCTAGCACAAACCCTGACAGAGTTCTGAATGGAAATGACACCTCCTAAGGCTTCCATTTCACTTAGCAAAACTTGCTTAAATCCTACACCCGAAAAACAAAAGGTTTTGTTTCATCTGGTTTGTGTGGCTACAGGATGCAAAACCTATCCTAACCCAGGCTGAGTTCTGAGAACTTCACACCATAGTTAACATAGCCTGAGTGCTCCTAAGCGCCATTCCCAGGGCTGAAAGAACACTTGGACTTCCGACTTCAGGACAGTTCAGGTTTGGGATTTGGGATGCTCAAGCTATACTCTATGAAAATATACCCCAGGAAAGCAAAATTTGAAACACTTGATCTCAAGCATTTCAGGACGACACACAGAGTGTGTATCATATGTCATAGCACAGACTCGGCCCAAGTAACACACAGATGATTCTAAACACCACATGAGGTTAAGTACGGTGGAAACCAGACATTTGCAGAATTTCCTCAAACTAACATCTCCAGCGTTATTCTCGGCAACCCAACATCTGACGCGAAGCAGAAAGCCAAGCTTTGTAGCTCAAAGTCCATGACCAGCGAGTTTCAATATTTTATTAAAATAGCATATTTAACCAAGGGTAACCAAGAATACGTTAACATTGTTTCCCACCCCACCCCAATATGCAGCACAACACAGCAGTGATTTCAAATATCCTTGATCAAGAACCAACAGAGATGTTTCAAAGTCAAGTTTGCAACTAAAAACCAGATCTTCAGATAATTCTAAATTAAAAAAGAAACAATACTTTCCAGCAGAGTTTGCATTTGTCCCCAAATAAACGCTGGTGTACCGCCCACCTGACAATACCGCTAAGATTTTTATTCTTTATGCATAGTGTAACGTCTCATTTATAAGTACCCATTTTTATAAATAAAATCGGCATTACCACCCCATTTAATGTTTCTTCTCAGCTTCACAAAGAAACCAGTAAATAAAACTGTCAACGACAGTTACAGCATACACTCTAACAGCAAGATAAAAAAACCTGAAAATAGCAGAGATGCATCTAGGCTGTTGTACATAAAAAGACAGATTTAAAAAGTGCAAGGCAAAGTCTGCAGGTTTCAAGGGAGCTTTTAGGCACATCCATGTCTTTAAAGCAAGCTTCAGAATGAAATTCCAGTTTGTTCTTCATGACACCTGTTTAAGTCTTTAAAAAAAAATCCCACAAAAGTCCATTTCATTAAGTGTAAAACGGAGTCTCATGATCCTAAGGCTAACTCAGCTGTGGCGCGTCCGGCCCTTCTTCACTCTGGCGGGCTTAGGTTTGGGGATGTACTGGTTATTGGCCTGGTACTCTAGCTCCTTCCGGAAGTAGTGAATGGCTTTGTTCAACCCTTCCTCCAATGGAACCTGTTGGGGAGAGTGAGAGAAAGGAAAAAGGTCCCATCAACAGAAAGGCTTCCTTGAGCAAACAGCGGAGTGCCCTGGAGATGAGAGTGTGCGGTCAGCGGTCCACTTCGTGAGGACACTCAAGGACTCACACCCGCCAGGAGTACAGCAAGGCCACTTTGGAGAGGCTTCAAGTTCTTCAGAGCTATTTTCAGAACATACTCTGCAACTTAGCAAGTGACACTATCATCACCTCAAGTTCCCAAAGCCCCCGAGTCCCCTCTCAGTCAGCTACAGAGACAGTTTCTGAAATGTATGTGGGCCCACTCTTTTGAGGGAAGTCCAAGGACAGAGGGGAGATGCTCTGAGGAGGCTGCCCCCACGACACACTCGCACTCGCACTGACAGCACAGGTAGGGAGGGACCCAGGAAAGGTGACATCTGAGGCAATCTTAACCTGAGCTGGAAACAGGAAACAGTCAATTGGCTGCTGAGTCATATAGGCTAAAGAGAAAGCTGAGGAAAGAGGCAAGGCTGAGGACTCCATTAAATTTGCTGGTGTTTGTCTCTCTTGATTATGGCGCTAATTTTATAGGTGTCAAAAATACAACAAAACACATTGTATTGTATGTTTTAAATATGGAAATTTAGCTATTGATGCATTACACGAGACCCTAAAAAACAGAGGAAACATAATTAGACAAATTAATGAAACTAAAAATCTCTCAGTAAAAAGCATGCAGAGATAACCTACAGAACGGAAGAAAATACTTGTCAACTATGTATCTGATAAGGAGTTGACAATAAAAGCATATAAGGACCACAATTAAAAAAATAGATTTAAATAGGCATTTTTTTTCCAAAAGAAGACACAGAAATGGCCGATACTTTTATGAAAATGCTCAGGATCACCAAATAGCAGAGGAACACACATAAAAACACCTTGTCCCCAAGTTAAGACGCTTTCTCTACCTCAAAAGTTGTCCCCATTCACATGCACACACAATAGTCACGGTGTCTTTGGAGGAGACTTCCCCTATCAATTAAAACTCATATTACAAAGAATCCAATGGCAAATGTCTCATATTCTGTATGTCTATGTCAGATACAACTCTAAACACATATCCTGGCTCTACATACACTGATGCATATTTAGTAAATATACATCGAATATTTTCCTAAGACATTCTGTTTAAAACACATGCTTTGGTGACAAAAAGCACAAATGAAAAACTCTTTCAAAAAGTTTGAGAACCCGAGGAGCGACAAAGATGGCTCAGCTGTTGAGACCTGTTGCTCTTGCAGAGGACCTGAGTTCAGCTCCCCAAACCTACGTAGTGGCTCCCAACCACCTGTAGCTCCAGTTGCAAAGGTTCTGATGCCCTCTGTGAGCACTACATGAACATAGCACACATGTATACAAGCAGGCAAAACACAACATAAAATAAATGAATAAAAACAAACACCTTGGAGAATCCCTACCTCTGCTTCTGAAATTTGCTGTTTGGATGGGATGAGTGGATTTTAAGTCTGAGCATATTCATTTCTATTTCACGTACTAATTTTCTGTACACAGCCAAAGAATTGGACTAAAGTTCTAATATCCCTTCAGATTCCATCAGTTAGATTCTCCCTCCTCAGCATTTACTGTGCCATGCCATTTTAACAGGTAAGCTGAGCTCTGGGCAGCAGTCTGCCTGCTGGTGGTGGTGGTGGGGAGTGCCTTCAAATGCTCCTACAGAGAGGTGGTGCCACCTGCCCTACGTTTATCTTCTGCCTGATATGGTTTTGCTTTGGCAACAGTCGTTGGGGTGGCTGTCATGATATGAGGGAAAGTCACTCTCCAGAGGAGCAGAGCAAACAGCAAACAGCTAGATACAGGAGATGGGCAGAGGCGTTTTGTTCCTGCAGCCTGGCTGGCCAGGAGAATTTTCTCTAAGGAGGTAAGAATTTTCTATAAAGGTCAAGACACTTGAGAGGCTACAGAGAGCCCTGGGACACTGGTGTTCACAGAAAGGGGATGAGCTCTCCACCAAGAGACGAAGGGGCAGGGACTGAGGGTTCAGAGTGCAAATACAGTCTAGCAGTGAGGGAGAAGGAGCAGGACAGATTCAGTGCCTAGTCCAGTGGTTCTCAACCTCCTCAATGGTGCAACCCTTTAATATAGTTCACGCTGTGGCGACCTCCAACCATAAAATTATTTCGTTGCTACTTCATAACTGTAATTTTGCTACTGTTGTGCATTGTAATGTGACTATCTGACATGGAACCCCAAAGGGGTTGGGCCCCACAGGTCTGGTCTAACGGGTCAGCCTGTGGAGAGCCTGACAGTCTAGGAGCACCAGGAAGGTATGGAAGTCCACCTTCGTCCTTGTCTTTCAGTCTTCATGCTTTCCAGGCGGAGTTCCATCAACACGGGGACTGATATGACCTGATGAAACCTCACCCAGTCCAGTCCTGGACACAAGGACCCTGCATTGAAGCTGCTCTGAATCTGAAATGTCACCCAGCTCATGGCACTAGGTCAAGGCAGTGGAGTCCTTAGAAGGTGTGACCCTGACAGCAGATGTAAGTGCTATGGCGGGCCCTTGATGGCTATAGCTACCCTGGTTCTTCACTTGGTTCTGTCCCTGCATTCCATGAGGCCACTGCCATGGACTGCAGCTTTGGTGTCTTCCCTGCCACGAACTGAAACCCCCACACTGGGAACCCAAACAAACCTTTGCTCCCTTTTAAGTTGCTTTTGTAAACGTTTTGTTACAGCAGTGAGGAGAACTAGTGCAACCCCTTAACCCTGCCTTTAGAGACTGCTGTATGTCCGAGTTAACAGTAACTGTCAACCTGACAGACTAGAAACCCCTAGTCTGCAGTAACTGTCTTTATCAGGTCAACCTATGGACATGTCTGTGAGACACTGCCTTGGTTGTCTTAACTGATATGGGACAGTCCAGCCCACTGTGGATGGGGCTGTTTAGTAGGCAGGTTATTATGGGATTTACAGGAAAGTTAGCTAAGCATGAACCAGGGAGCAGCACTCTTCCATGGTACCTGATTCCGGGTTCCCGCCTCCAGGTCCCTGCCCCTGACTTCCCTCAGTGAGAGACTATGACCTGGAAGTGTAAGCCAGATAACCTCGTTTCCTCAAGCTTTGGGTAGTGCTTCATCACAGAAACAGAATGAAATGGGGACATGTTTATATACTCTCCTGAAAACAACTCATGGGAGGCCTATGCCATTTTCACCAACAGAGGACAAGGCACCATTAAATAGAGAAAATCTTGTAGCTGCCTGGACACTCAAGCCCACCCTACTTTGCTAGAAACCTGCCAACAAGGCCACGGACTGGGAGGAGAAGGCCATGGGATGTAGATGTCTTTCTCCTGAGGCAGTGGACCTCCGTCATACTCACCACAGGCTCCCACCCCAGCATCAGCTTTGCTTTTTTGATGTCTGGTTTTCTTTTCTGTGGGTCATCCTGGGCTTCTGAGAGAAACTGAATTTCACTTCCACTACCTGAGTTTTTTAAAAAGAAAAAAAAAAAAAAGGTAAGGACATGTGAATCCTTTATCACTAGGGGGCACTGTTTTCCCATCTACACCAGAAGAAAATCATACCTATGGTAGAACAAGAGCAAGGACCCAACACAAGCCACTCTGACAAAGCCATAGGACCGTCCTCACAAATCTAGGTGTGTGCCTGCATGGCCATTACCAGTCATGTGCAGAATGGTTTTGGTCCCACAGGATCCTCCCAGGAGAACAAAAAGGCTTGTGCCAAGAACAAAGCTCCATGCCAGGTAACAAATGCAGATGTGCCTATGGGGCACAATTCCTTAAACACAATAGATAAGTGTGGATGGAACCACCTTGAAGGTGGATGCTCCACACAATGGCCACACCTGGGTATCCCCTCCCCTGGAAATCAGATAGTCTACAACCCCCTTAACCAGCAGCATGCAGAAGGTAATTTAGAGCCCATGATGACCTGACCATCAATGCTCTAGCCGGAACAAACCCAGAACCAACACGTAATATGTCTGCTCTGCTGCTGGATGAAGCACACACATGACAGAAAAGCCTGGTCTACCTCCCTGAGGTGAGGGGAGTGACCCAGGTGAGCACGAGAGAAAGCTACAAGAGAAAGCTACTACAGTGACCGCTATGCAGACCTGGGGAAGCGTGACATGCAATCCCACAGTAGCAACGTGGGGATCCTAAGTCCTCCTCAGTGGGCAGGTAGGGGCTTCCTAAACTCTGCAGTGCACATGGGTCATGGTGCACACTCTCATCTGGGAGGCCAGGCTCACATCTACAGTGCCATTATAGCAAAGCCTCCAACCCACAGTTTCCACCTGCACAGCCAAGGTTTCAAAGGCATGGTGACTGGAGGTACACGGTGACCGAAGCAGGCCCTGCCTCACCAGTGGGACTGCACAGCTGGAAAGCGCTTCTGCATGGGACTGCTGGGACCATACAGCACTGGGCTTATGTGGCAGAAAGACTGTCTCCACTGTCTGTCACACAGAACCCCAGCTGTCCACAGCTGCTCACCACAACCCTGATCCAGGAATGTCAACATGGAGGAGTCCATTCAGCCAAGGGGGCAGCAGGGTCAAATCAGAGCAGCCTGCAACACACTTATTATGGTCCAGGCCAGACTAACACGTCCTGAACTCAAATTTCTGGGCTGGAGACCCGACTTCCTAGAGCTCCAGAAAGCCTGAGGATGAGGCCCAGGCTGCCTCCTTGGCATCTGCAACCCAAGGGCCAGGCCAGCTCCAGGAACATCCTGCTGCTTCATGGGCACACTGTTCTAGTGTTACATGGCCAAACCCAGCATGGTCAGAACTAATGTCACTCTTTCCTTGCTCCTGGAATTTGGTCTCAGTGGGGGGGTAGTGCCTGGATATCAGTAATGGTCACCTGTGCAGGATGTGCTAACCTAACCGCATCACACCTGGAGGGCAAGTCTCTGTCCCACACTCCACCAGACCTGGAAGCCAAACTCACATCACTCCATCCTCTAATCCCTAGCTCAGAGGAGCTGGACATGTTCCTCATAAACAACGGGTCTGGGCCAATCAGTCGGCAGCTTGTACTAATTCCCTACTTTCTAGGGAAGGTACTACCAACAGACACAGTAAACGCAGACGAGTTCATTCAGAGTGGTCGAGCATACTTACCAACAAGGTTTTTAATTAACTGAGCAAATTCCAGGATTGTGTGTTCTTCTGGGTTCCCCTAAGGAAGAAACAGATTCTCCTATAAGCGTCTCGACAACGGCAGTACTCTCCTACTTGGGCTACGCATATGAATTCAGAGGCATTTTCTGTACGAATCGTCATCAGCCCCCAGACTAGCCTGCCTCCAAGTAACTTCACCCCAGCTTCTTGGGCCACTGGAGCACTTCGGATGGGTTTCATTCTGGCCAGGTGCAAACCTATATCACCTCAGGCCTCTATCTGTTCTGAAGAACAGCCTTCAGGTAGGACAAGGTCATTTAAAGTGGGTCCCATACACTGGGGGAGCTTCTTAATCTACTCCCCTTTCTGTCACTTTAGTGTTACTCTGCATGCTTGGTTTCACATTACTGGCTCTGCTAGGACAACATACCTCCTCTATGAGAACCGTGCCAACACCTTTTACGGTGCAGGATCAAAGGTCCCATGGAGAAAGCTGCAGCAGCAATGGATGCTGTCACAGACCAGTGCGCTTACTGGGGTGGGGCAGAGGAGTTGCTAAGCAAACCCGTTCCTCCCATTACATTTTCTGACAGTTGCTGCTTTCACTTTTGCAGTGCTGGCAACGGAGGTCAGGGCCCCGCCCACACTGGGAGCCACTTCACTACTGCTCCAACCTGTCACTCTTACCCCACAAGGACCACCCAGCACAGACCACAGAAAGCCTGGTAGCTGTAAAGTTTAAAATCCTCCAGCTCCCATTTTTAAGGCTATCCTGGACCCACAGATCACAGTGTCAGGAAGGCCTGGGGCCTAACTGTAGGCACAAAGAAAGGCCCAGGAAGTAGAGCGAAGTGATGGAAGAAACAGGAGAAAGGGGCTGTGGGAGACACCTGGCAGACACTTTTCTGATTTGACAGAAGGCATATTTTTAAGTAGATACAGTTCCTAAATGCTCGTGTGCAGAAGTTTCCTTAAAAGAGTAAAGCAATAAGATGCACAGAGAACATACAGGCATAAACAACGCAGCAGGGCCTTTTATCGTAAGCCTTTATCCATTCGGAGCTTTGATTCGCCTTACAAGTGTGATCTTTACACAAAGCAGAGGGAGTTCACACACTGCTCGCGCGCGTGCACACCTTGCAAATGTCGTTTTTCAATCCCTTTCTCTGCTTTGTTTCACTTCCGTACTTAGCAGATGCCCTACACAAGCTAGTCGTGAGCAGGGACGCCTTCACCAGAGACCCTGCAGCTGGTGCAAAGGACAGGCAGAACAGGACTCACCAAGTTGACGGGGCTGCTGACGTTGCTGTTCATGAGTGCTACCAGGCCATTCACCAGATCACTGGAAAAGAGGGAGACCTGGATCAGGCAACAATGCTCGCCACAGAGCAGGAATGCTGAGGGCACGCACCAAACCTCCCCAGACAAAAATGAAAACCCAAATGGAAAGCTGAATGTGGAAACGAAACCCTGTGAATTAAGATGGTGTCTGTAATGCTAGCATGTTCATGGATGAAATGAGTCCTGTAACACTGGGATTTGCTTTTGGTGGGTGTGGTAGGGTGGTGAACAGGGTGGAAAGAATGGGTTAAATCTACCCTTTCTGTGCATTTCTGAAAACAATCAAGGACCAAAAGTAAGTTAAAGTAGGTACACAGCCCCCCAAGATGGCAACTGCAGAGTCTCTGATGAAGCCCCATGTTTAATGTGAACCCACGTTAGTCAACCAAAACAAAAGTTACGACTGTCTCATAAAATAAGCTCCACAGAAATGAATGGACTTCAGTATGCAAACTTCATACTGGCAAATCACAGCGAAAGCCAAACAAACCGAGCCCTGAGATCAATGCGCGCTGCTGCCCTTCGCCCAGTCTCCAGCCCACCCTTAGCACGTCCTATGAGCTCGCTGTCAGGGGCAGCTGGATGTTTTCGATGGATTGTGATTGGCTGAGCCATGAAGGTGAAGAGAAGTAAGCAAACTTCCGCTTACCAAGGTTTGGTTCTTAGTTTCAGAAGCGTTAAAGTGTGGCTCTGTTAAAGAAAAGTTACTTCGTAAAAATGACACCTCACTGGGAATCTTAAGCGCTTGTTCTACGCCCATGTCAAGCAGCTACGGTTCTGAATGAATTCCACTTGGGAACCTCTCCCTCTTCCTCCAGCTTTCCCACAAGGCACAAGCCACTATGGGCCATGATTGGCTTCCAAAAGAAAACCCAAGATAGTTTTTCCTTTTCTTTTAATTGGAATAAATTTTTTTTTGGTGTGTCATTTAATAAGGTTGCTTTTGCCTTTCTAGTTTCAACAATGGGGACTTTTATGAATATGCTTAATGTTCTGTTCTCACAGATCAAGTGCAAATGCAAACCACCATTGACCTTGGATGATTGCTTTTCTAGGAGAAACTGACAAAAAAGTCACTTCATCACCTTGGCAGTAGCCACTACATCGACCACGCATTCTTAAGGCATCCATCTGTGTGTCTGTAAGGAGACATTAAAAGCTGCCATTCAGTAGCATCCACAATGGCTCCTAACATAGAAAGTAAGGGCAGGGTCATGTGGAGTAGGAAGACGGCTGGTTCTTAAGCAGTCATCCTCTTTGGGAGAGGAGGGAAAGAGGGAGGGCTCTGCACCTTATACGTAACAGGTTGGCAACTTTTAAAGTCATACTCATTCAGCCTGAAGCTTTTTCCAAGTGTCATTTTGACAAAGTGACTTTTAAGGAATATATAACATGCCTTTGTTATGTGAATGAGGACACAACCCAACCATGAACGTCTCAGACACGTCATGCCAGATGTCAATGCAGATGACCATGTAGGCCTTGGGTCCCTGCGGCACTGCTGAGGCAACTGTGGCTCTGGGGAGAGTTAACCCAGGACTGTAACTACAGATCCAAACCCTCTTACAAAGGAAGGGACTTTCAGTTTCTTAAAGGGGCAGGGAGTATGTTTAAAAGAGCAAGCCCCAGTCAGTTCTCTGTGGAGACTTGAATCACTACGTAGTGTACATCAGGAAATGGACCCACAATGTCCCTAAGTCCTGGTGAGCTCAGATGCCACCACAATGGCAGCATTACTGGATTCTTAAAGTACTCTAACTACCTACCCCCTTTGTCCCCACCAAATGCATCTGAAGCTACTCAACTTAATTTCACACAAGCTGCCACTGAAGCAGTGTGACCAGAAAGAAGGCAGGCTTTGAACCAGGGCCCCTTTTTATCAGGTCTTATAATGGTGGAATATAAGAAAGTTTGGGACCCCGATTATGTAGTTCGAGGTTGAATCTGTGTACTTGAAGACATTATGCCTCCTCGGAAGTGCATGACTGGGGAGGGGGTGAAAGGGGATGGGATGAAAACGCAGTGCTACTATTATTATGAAGAGGTGGCTCAGTACATGGTGGTCTGACTAGTCCAGTCCAGAGACAGAAATCCAATACATGGTGGTCTGACTAGTCCAGTCCAGAGACAGAAATTCAGTACATGGTGGTCTGACTAGTCCAGTCCAGAGACAGAAATTCACCCCCATACATTCCTCCAAGCTCACAGCCTCAGCTCTATCCACTAAAACATAAACTGTCCTGGGGAAGGGATGGCCACTTGTCCCCTATGAAACCGTCTCTTGAAACTGTGAAGTTAACCTATCTGGACAACACATGAGCAGCTAGGTCTCCTTTTCAGGCTTTTGGCTCTGTTTCACAAGATACTCATGGGTAAGGAGAACCAAACACTGACTGTGATATGCACTTATTCACAGCTTCTTCTGGATCACATGTAAGAATGTATATACTTTCAGGGAAAAATCTATACTGGTTGTTTTAACTTTTGGGGAAATTAAAGCAGCATTCCTATTTTACTAGGTGACTTCTACTGGGCTCCTGAGCTACTGAGATATGGTTGCTACTCAGACCCACACCCCATAGCTAACATCTTACCCTACAGTGTACCCTTGGATGGCTCTAAGACACCTGGGATAGCATTTTCTGGACAAGAGGCATTTGGGGTATTTGCATTTAAAGCAAAAGTACATGGTGTCAAAATCTAGATGTGGGTTTTACAGTGATCAAGGGTGTTGGAAATGGCCATGGGATTTGTAATTGCTATCCATAGGCAGACGATACTTCAGCATTGTAATTGCTTATTCTTTCTAACTGCATTGACCAACAAAACCCTAGGCAGGCTTCCAAAGACAAAAACACAAGTCCCAAGTATATGAGCCCGCCTCAGCTTCAACGTGAGGTCGCTGTTAAGAAACTCTGATCTCATATTCTTAAAGACTCTCTCCATGCTAGAGAACTGTGATTTAAAACATTGGTTGGACAACTGAATCTGAGGTTTGATGGGTGATTAATTGGCCTGCAGCTTTCATTAATTATCCAAGCTACCCTCCAGTGCTAGACAACGTCATCTATGCAACACTAGGTGGCAGTGAAAGATTAGCCAGGAGTCACAGAAACGGTGGATGAAAAACGGTTCCTAATCAAATATTGAAATGAACTTACTACACAGTTGTGCTGTGGAAATACTCAGCATGTGCAATATACACTGAACTCTTACTGCATTCCTCTACTCAGAACCCAGGCTAAGGACTGGAGCCTTACCTGACATACTGGAACGCCCTTGTCTGAGACCCGGAACCATACACCTAAAAGGAAACCAAGAGTTAGACCTGAAAGAAACCACCCTGACACTAGAAGTGGGGCTCCTTGGAATTCTGTGGGTCTGACTGCAGAATCAACAACCCTTGACAAGGCACTGATAGGCTTACGTCTTGAGGTTCATGAACCCTCTTTGCCTGATACATGCGACTATCATCCTTAGCAAAGAAGCTTCTCGTTGCAACCACAGCACCCATCACAGAAAACCATGACTGGACAAAATACAGAGAACTGAAGAGATGCTCAGCCTCAACAGATGCGTTTACAACACAACTCCTGCACCCAGGCTCAGGGAACATATGAAAAGAGGGGTGGAAAGGTTTTGAGAGCCAGGGGAACAGGAAACCTGCTATGGTTTGAATGGTGTCTCCTAGAGATGACTAGGAAGATACAACCACAATACTGCAACGATATGGCTGATAAACAAGACTCAAACAATGACACACTTATAAACACATTAACACAAGACCTCAATCCTAGAAAAAGAACTATAGGCAACTAACAACTACTGAGAGAGGGAAAATCAGTCTTCCCAAGGAGTGGGCCTAACCCTAACCCTAACCCTAACTCTAACCCTAACCCAACTAACAACTACTGAGAGAGGGAAAATCAGTCTTCCCAAGGAGTGGGCCTAACCCTAACCCTAACCCTAAACTGTAACCCTAAACCCTAACCCTAACCCTAACCCTAACCCTACCCAATACCAAGTGGTAAATCCTATGCATAGAAGCCACACTGAATGGACTCAGCAGGTGTATTTATATGCTATGCTTCTCTCTCTGTGTGTGCAACAACAATAATCAAAGGAAATGAGGCCATCAATTTGAAAGGGAGGAAAATGGGAAGTGTTGGAGGAGGGACTGAGGGAAGGGGAGGGGAGGAAATGAGGCAATTATATTTTAATCAAAACAAATTAAGGAAAACAAAACCATCTTGAACCACATCTCACACTCTGTACTTCAGCACTGACACTTTACATGGGCATGTACACCTATATCAAGTTTTTCCTCAAAAGACAGAATTTAAGAACCGGCTTCTTGAATTAGGATATGTCAGGATCTATGTAAAACTTGGGGGGGGGCTGTGATCCTGGAGTCCAGTTGTGTAGCACACACTAATGTGAACAATATTTAGTGGGGGCTACACACATACATGTACACACACACACAAATGTGAACAATATTCAGTGGGGGAGCTCTACACACACACACACACACACACACACACACGAACAACATTCAATGGGGACTCTCCACCCTAGATGCATTACAAATGATAGAATTCTGTTTAATAGATCAGTAAACTATTGGGCAGGCTTCTTCATAGCTGAATAGCTGGCTCCTAGGGAATTTCAACATATGGCTAAGGCCAAACTGAGTCCTTCTAGGACAGTAATAGGATTCAGAGCAACAGGTTTGGTACCCATAGTCCCACTGAGCCAAGAACTGAGTTAAGGGTCCTTGATGTTCATAAAAAGTCCAGGATGACAACTCAGCAGTTAAAATCAATTAACAATGGGAACCAGGTGGTCCTAGCTGGTGGGATAAACTAATTATTTTGTGGTTACCAACCTTTCCTATCTGACTGGGTCTGTACATTTGTATTACTATTGCCCTAAAAGTAACGCCTGAGCACCAGCCACAGCTGGATTGAGTTTCTGTGGGGGAAATCAAGATTTATATTCCTCAAGCTCCTGGAGACACTCTGAGGTGCAGCCCATGCTCAGAACTATTTAGCAAATATCCAGAGGCTCCCCAAATCCCAGGCTTACTGAAACGTATGTTTCTGATCTGCAAGATCTTGGGAGCCGAGCCTGAGAATTCACCTTTCTGAGGCTTCTGATGCGTGGTGTTTGATGTTCCTGGGTTCACAATCTGAGAACCTTTGTACTTAAGGGCGTGAATATTTACAAAAAATCCATAATGACAGAAATGCAGCTACAACACCAGCAAAGGGAGCGTCACAGCACTGTCCTCTACCACGTGCACTAGGTGCTTTGGCTACGACAGCCTCTGCTGAACAAGCTCCAGAGTCTCCAAAACGTCTAGGGCCAGCGGGGCACTTCTCGTAGAACTGTGTTAACAAAAGCCCTGCTTAGTGAATCCAGCCCTCATAACTTCCTGGGTTTCTCATCTCTCTCCAATTTCCCAAGCCGTGAGGCCACCTGGCCTCCTTCAGCAAGAATCCTCTGATGAATCCCCCTCCTGAAATGCTTCTTCCTCTTTCTTTTTTCTCTCCACAGACTCACTCTGCTCCTTGGCGGGTTCCTGCTCGCTCTCTCCGCTAAAGTTGTGCTTGGTCTCCAGCATCTCTCCCCACTCTACCCCGCTGGCCTCTACCAGAACCACCTGTCAAGGGAGGAAACACTTTCTCAATCCAAGAGAGAAGCACCGGCAGTTCATCAGGTTCTTGATGGGCACAGAATTCTGTGAAACAACAACGAAAAACCACAAAACACTCTAAATGCCTCCTCAGGCCTTCTGCCTGGGTGGCTAGGAAATAAGGAAGTCTGGCAGGCTCTGGATTAATGGCATTCGGATGGCGCCAGTGATCTCTCCCTGTATCTCTGGCACAGAGTCATGCGGGCCTGAAGACAACATGAGACATGACCTCTGCCAACAATGTGTGCATTCTTGAGGCTGCCAGAGGAGGCAATAAATTGAAAAGCTGTT
Organism: Dicrostonyx torquatus; assembly: GCA_028555095.1. Taxonomy (NCBI): domain Eukaryota; kingdom Metazoa; phylum Chordata; class Mammalia; order Rodentia; family Cricetidae; genus Dicrostonyx; species Dicrostonyx torquatus. Next base: position 188,954 of record JAQHUG010000272.1, on the reverse strand, counting down.
TCTTCGAAGGCTGCTAACAGTTTTCTCTGCAAACAAGGTAGCTCTGACTGTGGGGAAGCCACTGTGCACGGGGGCTGAGAAGGCTTCAGGGGTGTCTCCCTTCCCAATAGAGAGCACTTGAACCCCTAATATAACTGTCCCCCAGTTTCCAGAACTTGGTTCCAGAACATTCCACATATCAAAATCCAGAACGGCCAAGAAACGGTTTAGTATTTGCATATAAGCTATGCACATTCTACATACAGGAAAACAACATCTGTCCGCGGTAGCACAGACACCTTACTTTCTAACATTTTCTACTTGCAGCTGGCTGAATCTGCAGCTGGGAAACCTGTGGAGAGAAGCCAGATGCAGCAAGAGGGGATCTGAAAGGCAGGTTCGCCTGGCAGTACAGCTAGCTGCAACTGCTGGCGTCTGTGGCTAACCACTGAGCCACTTCTCACTCGCTACAACAGGGAGCAGTCACCAGTTACCTGGTCATTAATTCAATCATCATTTGTCTCACACTGCCTGTGTGCTGGGGCCAAGGACACAGCTGGACATGGAAGGAACAAGGGTCCTGGTTTCCAGAGCTAATGTGCTAGTGGCCTGGAACTGTAGTATCTCAGTCGGTAGTGAGAGCAATGAAAAGAAACCCATGGTGACTGAAACCCAAATGGTGCCTTCGTACAGAGAGTGCTCCAGCTGGTACTGGCTAGAGAGAATGGGAAGAGTGCCCAGGAAACACTCTCAGAACAGGCAAGACAGGAGCTGAAGGAGTCAGTTTGAGGAGTGGGAAGTGGGGAGAGCAGGAGCCATTGGAAAGGTTCGCGGCATATGCTGTTCCTGAGATGAGGGATCTTTGGGTTTATTCTCTTTAGAAGGCTGACTCTAGGCCAGGCCAAGAGAAGACAGAGAACAAGGATGGAAGTACCGCAAAGACAGGACACTATGATGGCAGTGTGGATCCAGAGCCAGGCCGCCAGGATGAGCTGCTGGAGTCCATAAGTGGTATGGAAAGGGAAGCAGGTGTTACTTCAGAACCTTCATCAAAGGGCACCAAGGTGCCACTGAGGAAGAGGAGCAGAATGGGGAACCCAGATCTGAGATGTACAATTACATCTTATCAAAACTCACCAACAAAGTACGCCAGCCTTGAGCCCCCCCCCCACTACAGACAGGGGAGGCTCCATCCTACACTGATAGCAGAGCTAACACATACGAAGGAGAAACAACAGACAACAGGGATTCAAAGGACAGCCCCAGGTCCAAACCATGCTGTCATACTTTAATCTCTGTAGCTCAGTCTCCTCACCAGGAAAATCAAGGTTAGAGGCACACGTAGCCCTGCTCTGAGTATTAAACAAGTCACCAGAAATAGAGATCGCATGACAGAGAACAGGGCTCGCTCTAACTATTTATTAATCTGTTGGTGGTGAACACACATGTAGACACAGTTCCTGAGATATCAACTTTACAGGAGGGTCACCTGTGGGAAACCCCTCACGAGTCAAGGCACAAGCAGACCCAGAATGGTCTGACATGTCATTTTCTGACTTTTCAGGGTGTCTATCAGGAGGGAGCCTGTGGAACATGGATAAGTATGTGAATAGTCAAAATAGCTTTGCCTCTGAGAGATAATCAGGAAGTAAGGCTAGAGGGATGGCTCACAGGGTAGCGGGCTTACCATACAAACATAAGAACCCAGCACTCACATTCAAATCCAGGTGTAGCACTGTAATTCTAGCAATAGGGAGGTGGGACTGGCAGGATTCTAGAGGGTTCAGGCCAGCCAGTCTAGCCGATTGATTAGTTCCTTGTTCAATGAGAGACCATGCCTCAGAAAAAAGGTAGAGTGCAACAGTCAGCGTCTGAACTCCATATATATGCACATGCACACATATGTGCAAGCACACACATATACATGCACTAAATAATTTTACAAAGGAAAAAAGATTTTAAAAAGAAAAAAAATCAATAAACTATTATGCTGAACTCTGGAGAAAAAGGACATTTAACCCCTACAGAAAGGAAGAACAAAGATGTGGAGGCAGATCACCAAGGAGAGACTTGGAAGGCCAGAGGAAGAGCAGAGATGGGGAGAGCCAGGGCACTCATCAAACAAGGGAACCCAAGCCAAGTTCTAATGCAGGCCAGGGTTAGAGCGCCCCAGGCAGGCGAGGGTTATGGATGGGTGTGGGGTGCTTAGCCCTGCTGTCTAGATGATGCCCTGGACTGACGGGTTGGGAGCAGCACGTGCCCTTATTTTCACACACATTCAGATCACTGAGCTTAGACCACGGGAGTTCTAGTGGGTTCCAGGAGCCTCTTAGAAATGACATGATCAGTTTTTAACCTGGCTTGTAAAAGTGCAAAGACCTGACAAATTCATGAACCTGTGCCGTCCTAGAACCACATTCATTTACTCCCTGGCCTTCACTAAGAGGCTAAGAAAACAATGGGGACAGTTTAAGCAGGCCAGTGGGCACAGGTGGAGTTCAGGAGTACAGGGCTAAAGCAATAGGCACCCAGGCTCACTGGAAGGCCATCCCTGGTCTCTGTTCCATCCATTTACTTCTATTCCTTTCATGTAGGTAGCACAGATTTATATGAGTATGAAGAATCAACTCTGGAAACCCAAATCCCTGAATCAAGTCATGCTTTCTTCTCTATATGCAGCCTCCGGGCAGACCTACCGTGAGCGGCTCCCCCTGGAGTGCTTGCAGGATGAAGTTGCTGACCACCCGCCCATCATTCATGTGCATTCGTGGCCCGAAGGTGTTGAAGATCCTTGCCACCCGCACTTCCACACCTTCCTGGAACAGAAAGAAAGGACGTGAGGCGCGTGCATCTGCAGTTTGCAGCGTTCATACATTTCCAGTGCCTTGCACGGATGGAGAACTAAAGACGAGACCTCTTCTGTTCTGACTCTCTAATATGCTTATCATAAAGACGAGACCTCTTCTGTTCTGACTCTCTAATATGCTTATCATAAAGCAAGCGGGTGCTGCAGAGTTGCACATACATAAAGCTAAAGCTGCGTCAGCTTCACTGCACAAAGGCCAGCGGGATGGGCCTCTGGTAGGGAAGCTATGAGACAGCTGGGAAAGGGCAAACTGTTTATACAAACTGTTCTCCAACAGGTGCCCATTTTCCATGGAGGGGGTTCATGATTCATGCCCTAAAATTTATTAGGGAATTTTCTGTCCCTGAAGCCGATAACAGTAAGCAGACGTATGTTTGTTATGCACTTCAAGTTACAGGCATGGTGCATGCCCAATGTCTGGTTAAGATGGAACTGGCATTAAATTACACCGGGCAGACTAGTCTGTGGTTTCGGGAATCCGCCACAGATCTGAGCGCCTATCCCCTGGGGATGGCAGGGATGAGGTACTAATGAGGGGAGAAGAAGGAAAAGCAGAGAGGCTGTTCTCGTCAGACGATAACTCAAAAGTGTCTACTTGCATTTAACTGATGAGAAAGAGGGTGATCAGAATATGGCATTATTCTCTGAAGAGACTGGAAAACCTCAGTATTTTAATAGAATTACAATACTCAAACAGGCATGCCCAGCAGAGGGGAGCTCAAGTCAGATGCTCTTGCCCTCTGGTTCTCCTTTCTCGGGAACAAGCATCCAGAGCATGGCCGTATGAACCGACCTCTACAAACAATTACTGCTCAACACAGAAACAGGCAGCCTTGCTTATTTTTCTGTGTGAACCTGAAGCCATTAGGAAAGCTACCTAGAATCAGCTAAAGATTCTTAAGAGCTCGCACAAACCATTGAAGCAGCTGGAGCCACTGTTGCTACTACCTCTGCACACAGCAGCCTCATGGCTTTCCAAATGAACACACTCAAGTCCAGAGATCACACCAGGATTAGCTACACCGAAGGAGATAAACCCGAAGCTCCTTTCAGTTGAGACCTGTTCTCTTCCTGGACACTGGCATCTTCTGGAATTAGTATGCCCAGCTCTTTCTTCACAGTGTCAGCAAACCTTTCCCTTGACACAAAGTGACATGTGTACAGTTCACCTGACATACTCTTACTTTGGCAGGCTCAAAACTGGGGAAGTGCCCATCAGGGCAGTATGTCATTGTAGGCAGAGCCAGTTTCTGAAGGATCAATGGGCAAGCACATTCCTGTGTTCTAGACCACATGACATCAATCTACACAGCTGAGCCTGTCACCTACCACACTCGTGAGTTTCCATCATGTTGGCATAGACTCGGTCAACATTCACAGAATTAACTACTGACTTTGCTTAGCCACAGCTTCATGCTGCTGTGTGCTCTGTCCTTTATAGGGAGCCATGAGTCATGTCCCAAGACTCTGGACACTGAGGACAGGAACATCTCAGGAAGCATGCATTAAGTCAACATAAAACCATAAAGCCCCATGCACAGAGGACAGGCCTGAACACATGGCCACTGAGCACAAGCCTGTGGGCATAGTAGGAACACTCCAGGTTCGTCCCAGCAGTCTCCAGCTGTGTTTAACCGTCTAAGACTTATGGTCCCGATGTTTGAAGTAGGAACAACAGTGTCCATTCTGCTATGTTCCAAGGGTTAGAAAAGTGAAGCTGTTTTGAAAACTGACCATGTCACCATTCTGAGCCCAAGACAGACAGATGTTTTCTAGTATCCAGTATCCCTTGGACAGAAAAATCTGATGATGCTCAAGTCCTGAACAGGGTTTGCACAAAACCTTCACAATCATACATGTCAGCTCTGGATGACTTCGATACCTAGTTCAATGTAAGTGCCCTGCACAAAGCTGTATACTCCATCACTCAAGGGAAGAGTGGATACAAATTCAGCACCTGTACCATTTTCCCTATGCTTTCCCTTCACAGCTGGTACTACACCCTAATTATTCATGAAGGAGAGATGCCTGCACTTGTACCCAGCCTTTGTCTCCTCATTGTGGTAACTATCAACCCAGCTACAAAACCTGAGATCTACAATGGTGACCTGCTAGCATGATGTTGGTACAATAGTGACACAAAGGACGTGGGAGGAACCAACACTGGATTTATATCCCCACTTGGAGATGAAACCCAAGATGGACAACGCTTGGGTGGCCAAGAACCTGTCCTGGATAGGCTAGAGGGTCTAGGATCAAATCAAACACCATTGTTCTGCTAAAAGGACACAGCAACAAATGACTCCTAATGACATACCCAGAGATCAGCACCTTGCTCAACCCCCATCAGTGAAGCTGCTTGTTGCAGTAGATGGCAATTAACACAGAGACCCACAAGTGGTCCCTGTGCAGAGTGAGAAACCTTGGAACACTCAGTCCTAACTGGGATGTCGTCATCAAGCCCCTCCCCTCAGGGATCAGGGAGCAATATGGAAGAGGAGGTGGGAAGACTGTAAGAACCAGAGGGGCTGGACAACACTAAGGACTCAGTATCCTTCCAGACAACGGGGCAAGAGGACTGACATATCCAAGTGAACTCACAGACTGGGGCAGCATGCACAGAGTCTGCACAGAGTAGAGCCTAATGGAGTTCTGGGGCTCAGAGGGAAAGGGAACACGCGTTCCCACCTCAAACCAAGAAGCTATCAACAAATGACATCTACTTGCAAAGGGAAAACTAGTCTCACTAGGGATATTAACCACACTTAAGGTTAGGCCCTATGCCCAGCAGTAGACGGCTAGCACAAAATGAACTTAGTGGTATTTTTGTAGACTTTTGTCTCACATTGCTTTGTTTAGGCAATTTTTGTCTTACTGGTCTTTTGTGTATTATGGTTTCCGATTTTCTGTCTGTATGTGTTTTTTTGTGTTTTGCCTTATTTTTTTTTTTAATTCTGGTTTGTTTGTTTTCTTTGTATTTTAAAGAAAAAAAGGCTTGGGTGGGAGGGTAGGATCTGGAAAGAGTTGAAGGAGGGAAAACCATAATCAGAATATATTGTTAAAAAATTATTTTCAATTAAAAAGAGAGAATCATGTAGAGTGTTTCTCAGGTACCCCACGAGGACGAGAGGACTACATTGTAGAATCCCACAGCACTCTGGGGTTAATCACAGGCCTGGGGAAGAGAAACCGGATGGGACTAGCATGCCATCCCACAAGGGTAAGCTGGCATCAGACAGGGCACTATTCACTTACAGTGGCTAAATCTTGAGGTATGGAGTCAAATGGCTCTCCCTCAAGACTGCTCTTAAATATAAGCTATGTTCTATCAAGCCATGGATGCTGTAGCATGATCAGTGTCCTTCAAGGACAGAGGAGCACTACATAGGCTGGGGATTGGGTCTACCCAGAAGGTCACCCCCACTATACAAAGACCTGTCCTGCAGGAGAAGCACTGAGTATACAGACTTGAAAGCTATAAATTGTGCTCCCAAGAATGGCAGCTCCTACTCTGCCATGCTTCCTTATTCTTCCCACACCCTGCACATGGGTGAAGCAATGAGGGCAAGAGGCTGAATCATTTTATTCTCTGCTGCCTCTCACGCTTGAACCTAAGGACAAAGTCCTGGCCACTGGAGAATGCGGTTCACTAGGCTGGATGACTCTCAGATTCACTCTGGAGGATGGCAGAAGGTCACACAGGGTGGGCGATGGCAGATGTGTGTCTGTGGTTGCCTGACAATCCTCTTCAACTGACTACCTTAGCAGTGGAGCCATTATCCAGCCATCCACAGTCAGCAAGGAGGGTGAGTGTAGTACAGGGAGATATCATGGGGGCAGTATATGCCTACTGTGTATTGTTACATTGATCTATTTTGTTACTGCAAGTAATCTCTTACTATGCCTAGGTCATATTAAATTTTATCATAGTTATACACACCCAGAAAAAGCATAACATTCTTGTACTTTCAGTTTCAGATACCCACTGGGGTCTTGAAGTTTATATCCTTCAAAAATAACAGGGGACTGCTAATGTGGGATTCCCCTCTGTATGCTGTGAATACCATTGGTTAATAAAGAAACTGTCTTGGGCCTGCACAGGGAATAAAGGTAGGCGGGGAAAACTAAACTGAATGCTGGGAGAAAGAAGGAGTGAAAGAGAAGCCATGGAGCCGCCACTGGAGACAGACATTGTGGAACCTTGCCGGTAGGCCACAAACCTCATGGTAAAATATAAAATAATGGAAATGGGTTAAATTAATATGTAAGAGTTAACCAATAAGAAAGTAGCACTAATGGGCCAAGCAGTGATTTAAATAATATAGTTTCTGTGTGATTATTTTGGGGCTGAGCAGCCAGAACCAAAAAACGGCCTCCCTTCAGCAGACTATTACATTAACAAGTGGACTCTCTTATAGTTGCTATGCATCAGGTTATACTGACACCACTGCAAAGTCAGGAGGGAGTGGATACCACACTGCAAATGCCTATGTGGGGTGGCAGGATGTGGCCAGTGGACACCCTGGGAACAAGGCCAGGGCCAGCAAACACAGCAAGTCCTCTAGGGCGAGTTTGACCCATGGAACACTGGGCTTGTTTGGCTGCTTATTTTCTTTCAATTTAAGTGTAATGTACATAGCAACTAGTATGCTAATGCCAAAAAATAAATAAAAGCCATACCCTCAAGGTTACTGCCCCAGATGACTTCTGACTTCAAGTTCTCCTTCTGCTCTGTTGGTCTGTGGTTCTATGAATGGTGGCCTGTTATGCAGACCCAGCTGAGAGAGTGGGTGGGCCATGACTTCAGAAGCAGACTCACAGGGGGCTAGGAGTGCAAATGTACTCTGAGCCCTGACCACAGCCCCAGGGTGAGCCCCCACATTATAAAATCTCCATCCCACAGGCACACAGAAGCAGCAGACTAGTTCAAACTATTCATGAAGGACATGCTGCTGTCCTTTGATTTCCATAAAACATGTGCAGTGAGATAGAACTCTACACTGAATATATTAGGGCAGTTCACTAACTATGAGAATCATGGAAAACAACCTTTAAGAAAATGCAGTTTTATTTAATAAAAAAGGCTGTTCAGACTTCTATTTGTCTTGTTTACATTTTCATTCTTTACACTGGATTTATTTACACACCATGCAGAGCCCTGAAAAAGGACAATTATTAACAAAAAGGGATACATTCTTGTGTGTAAACTGATAATATGTTAATATATACCACTCAGATTTTCTAACAGCAGAAACCCTAACAATTAAAATGCTTTTCTCTAAAACTACCAGAAAAGGCTGTATAGTTAGAACTCAAAACTAATGCCACCACGGAGTGACTCGTACATTAAGCTCCAGTTGAGGAGCACCCAGGACCTAGAGTATCAGCACGTGGGCTGCTGCTCTGGGACCTAGAGTATCAGCACGTGGGCTGCTGCTCTGGGCATCATCAGTGACTGTGCTCACTGCCCTAGAGTTGATGCCCTTGGATTCGAGTTGTGTAACCTTCTCACTCAGTGGTACTTGCTTACCCACAGCAACCTGTCAAGACAGCAGGACAGAACATGCTGCACAGGTAGCCAGTCACAGGCTCAACCTCCACTTAGGAGCCAGGGTTCTGGGAGCAAGTTTGGAGCCCACTCTTTTATCTGAACAACAGGCAACCTACACGCAACGCAAGGATGCTTGGTGCAAACAGGGAAGATTAAACAGACCTAGACAAAGTCACAGCATGCTGCTGGTACTCTAGCCCTGGCTCCTGATCCTTTGGGCATTCACTCAAGGCATGCATGGTAACCCCACATACTATGGCATCTCTAGATGGTAGCACGCCTGACAGGCAGGACACCATGGTAGCCAGCAGAGCAGTGGGCTCGGTAACCAGGATCTATGGGTTATATTCTCTAAAGTGAGAAGTGAAGACCAGCAAATTCTCAGTCACAGACAGGAACTGCCACATACAGTCTGGGCCCAGAAGGAGTTCAGTACCTGTTCTGAAGACATCTTACCCAGAGGGCAAACCCACACAGGGTCACAGGTACCCAACTCAAGCTGCTGGTTCCTAACGTGAAAGCTAGAGCTAAAGGATGCTCACTGTGTCTTGGATGCTCTGTGCCTTTCACAGTGGTGGTTGTCTCATTTAGTTTTCCCTCCGGCACTATGAGCAGCAACTTTTCTTCTGTGTCTTCTGGCATTCCTACAACTCACAGAGCATCCTGCTACACCCAGACCAGTCTCACACGCACACGCACGGGGCCTGTTCTCTCAGGATAAGAGGAAAGGTGGCATTTCTCTCCCTCCTGAGGATCTACTTGGACTCAGAGGAACAGGTGCTAGGGTGCATCTTTGAGTTGGCCGAAGTCACGGTCTAGACTCATGGCTCTTCCTATGTGAGAGCAGGGGGGACAGGGCCAGAAAGCTGGATGCTCACTCCATGATTCACATTACATCTATTAGAATTCAGGCCCACCTCTGGCAGAGAAAGAAAGCAGAGAGGTCTAAAGTCTGATACCCACACAAGTTATTTTAGCATTAAAAAACGGAAGAAGCAAAGTGCTCCGGGCCCATCATAAAGAGATAGCTTTAGCTTCATGTTGTACGGTCATCCATGGAGCAGAATGACTCAGTTTCCAGAAAGTAGACAGAAGCCAAGGACTGCCCCAGAGCCTTGTTTCCACATTCCATTACCAGGTACTCACATACTGTCCTCCTTGCTTGCCCACTGGCTAGATGTGGTAGACAGCGTATCTATACACTGTCCCGAAACTACAGTCCATACCCATGGTTACTTCCCATCATGCCCTGCTTCAATAAAAAACAAATTCCTGAGGACCAGAGAGTACTGGTGCAGGCACAGAACAAATTCAGTGAGAAAATTCATAGAACAGCCCAGGACTTCACCTGACCATACAACATGCCCTCTGCTGCTCTGCCCAATGCCACGGGGCAAAGCTGGAAGCCCACATCAGAGGTCAGAGGTAAGAAGTGAGTGCCCAGCCATCTCCAACTCATGTTACAGTACAGTCAGCAGGGGAACCGTGGCCTCTTGGTCTGTGCGTGAGATGAAACAGCCATGGTGGAAGCGCCCAGTGTAACAATGAATAATAAGGCATGTGGGAGAGGGCAGCCAAACAGAAACTCTCCTGAAGGTCCACAGTAAAGCACCCAGCAATTCCATTTACACTTAATAGATGGCGAGAACGATGATTTAAAAATTCTACCAAGGCTAGTGAGGCGGCTCAGAGGGTGAAGAGCATGCTGTACAAAGATGAAGGTCAGCGCCCCAGACCCATCATCGAAACCAGATGGGCATCGCAGCCACCATAACACACTGGGAGGAGACAGGATTCCTGGAGCAAGCTGGCTAGCAAGACCAGGTGATCTGCAAGTTCCTGAGACCTCACAAAAGTGCTCCCCCATGCAGATGTACATGCGCCCCCATACATGAACATAAATACACATATATAATATTAAAAATTAAATAAATAAACCACACCAACTTCGAAAAACAGGCAGATGTTAGCTGTTGATGGGGCAAAATGACACTAGGGACACATGTCGTTCCCAGCCCTCTCAAGAGTACTGGAAACAAGCTCATCTCATTTTGGAAATGAGGAGCCATGCAGAAACGGTTGGCAATGCTATTCATCTGTAACAGTGGACACCAAGACTGCCCAACACTGGCTGGCATCATCGGCCCTGAGGTTGACCTTGCACAGAGAGTGACTCACACGTGTCTAGAGCACCAGTGTGAATCTCGACCAATACCTGCTTCATGTAGGCATAGCACATGGTCTCCGCGACGCGTTTGCCCTCATCGTAGCAGGCCCTGGGTCCTATGGGGTTCACGTGGCCCCAGTAGTCCTCACTCTGAGGGTGGACCTCAGGATCTATGAGAAAGCATGAGACAATGAAACTTCACTTCTCCTCCCCCACGCAGCTCCCAGCTCATTACTAGGAACAATGTCTATTTATGATGGGCCTAGGAAACCATTTACAACAGAGAGACATGCTTGAGGGAGGCTGTGCTCCGTGCCTCCGTCCTCAGTTTCAGGCCCTCTGGCATTCTCTCTGCCTCAGTAGTCAGGACAGCAGTCCACACATTAAAAGCAGAGGGCCAGGGTTTCTTATCTTTGTTGTCCCTAAATTATGTTAATTCCCTAAGTTATGCTTGACGTTTGGATCGTGACACAAACTGGAAGACACAGGGCAGGGTCTTATGAGGTGTGCAATGAGAATAAAGACACAGGGCAGGGTCTTATGAGGTGTGCAATGAGAATAAAGACACAGGGCAGGGTCTTATGAGGTGTGCAATGAGAATAAAGACAGGGCAGGGTCTTATGAGGTGTGCAATGAGAATAAAGCGGACACTCCTAGGAAGGGTCTAAATGAGCCGTTCTGTGGAGTGTGATGGTTTTCACACTGTCCCTGTCCAACAAATCTGAGGCCCGTGACAAAGACAATCCTAGCGCCCTGTGCAGGGCAGGTACTGGGACAACGGATCCACAGGCAAACAGAATTCACAATCCTTGCTTTTCTACTGCATAAACAAATCAATACTTTAAAATGTCTCCAAGGAATAAACTATTTAAAATAAGCAAATAACAAACCCTTTAACTCCTATATTTGTAGAATATGAATTAATATCTACTTTAACTGGTGCACCAAGACCTTCGCACATATATATGTGCATCCAACCATGCTATAAAATGCTATAAATCTCTCCCAAGAAATATAGACACAACCATAAGCAACTCTGTGTTATAAATCCATAGCTGATTTATTTTGCACATGGTTTGACCCTAGACTTGTCAGGAAAGGGGAGAGGAGAATATATGTATGGGTGGACCCTTGGCACATGGACCTGAGTCAGCCAAGCCTTCAGAAGGCGGCTTTGAGTCTGTAATCTTCTAAGGTATAGAGCAAGACTTGAGTCTTGAGGGATAATTCCCCCTGCAAGAGGCAAGGTACACATGAGAGGAGAGGTCTAAGGCAAAGACTCCCTGAAAAAGAAAACTAATGACTTACATCCATAAAGATAAGACCAAGATCACTCTTTCTCCTGGCTTCAGACAGGCCAGATCCCAGAGGATGTGCTCAGACATTTCTGGCACAGGAGGAAGCTGGGCACAGCCATTCGGTCTTGGTACCACACTGGGCTGGAATGCCCAGGGCATCAAGCTCCTCAAAAAGCTCCTTCACAAAATCACTTCAGAAAACCGTAGGGGTGGGGACGGGGGTGGGGACAGTGGGAGGTAAAGGGCCTGGAAGGTGACTCAGTAAAGTAAATAGAAAAAGGCTGGGCATAGCAGTGCCCACCTTGTAATCTCAACATCGAGGAGGCAGAGTTGGGTAGATTCCTGGGGTCTGCTGGCCAGGCACCCTACCCTACTTGGTGAGCTCTACACTAGGTGAACAACACTGAGGAACCAGACTCCAAAGTATTCTCTGCCCTTCACAAATGCATGTGCACCTACATGGACCTGGCATACCTACATGTGCTCATACTCCTATCGCATGTATGTGAGCATGTATATACACGAAGGTTTAATAAAAATGATTCTTTGCCAGATGTGGTAGTGAGTGCCTATCATCTTGGCACAAGTGGAAGCCAGCCTAGGCTACATAGCACTGGAGCCCAGCTGGGTTGTATTGTGTTTCAAAAGACAAAACAGAACAAGGGAAAGTTTTCTGACCTTCGCCCTCCTCATCCCCATTTTGTGAGGCTGCCAGCATAGGCAGATGCTCCACTAACCGCATCAATGGAGAAAGTGCCAAACCACAGGAACCACACCACACTCATTCCCTAAGACTCCCCAAACACAGCTGTTACTAAATATGCAGTAAATGCTAGTGAGGAAGGCAGGGTGTCGCTTGTGCCTTTTAGACAGAGATGGGCAGGGGCTAGGGCACCTACTTTGTACTTAATTGCCCAGAACCTCAAAGAAGAGGAGGATGTGCTACCCTTCCACGGCAGCCAGAAATACTCTCTGGAATTTCCCTATGGCTATGTGGTTGCTTGACCTGGCAAACTTACTTCAAATGTGGTCTCTTTCAATTTTACACCTTAACATCCTCATTTCCCTTGTTCAGAAGAATAATGTAAAAAGAGAAAAAAAAATACACCAGGTCAGGGTCTGGTGCCCCACTTGTTTCAGGTGGAGGGCCACTTGGTTTTGGACTATGTAGGAACCAACATGACTTGAAACTCCAGCCCCCTTCCCGTTCCTGACCCACGTTCCCGGGTGCAGAAGCTCCGGAGAGACTGTGAAGGTAGTGGGCAGGCAAAATGTGGCCTGGCAGTTATCGGCACTAAATGTTCTTTCAGCGATCTTCCTGTAACAGGTGAGACAAGGAGCAAGTGTTCATCACCAGCTAGCTCTCAGGTAACCCTGCCGGAGGCTGCTGGCTGGCCAGGCAGCACTCACTGCTCTCACTGAAGAAGAATGTGCCAGCAACAGGTGAAAAGGGATTTCATGTTGGTCATCTCTGAGATGTTTTCAGAGCAGAATGGAGAGACTCCACCTCCTCATCATGGGACAACTCACCTGACCCAGGCCTCACAGAGGAGGCACCAAAGAGAGGCTGTGTCGACAGGCTGAGCCTTCTAATGGAATCCTGGACTCTGATTCCATCTTACCTAGGACGGGATGCAAACGGCCCCATGGGTCAGTGGGCATCTTCCAGGGGCCCCACCACTCACCTCCATATACCTCAGATGTGGAGGCCAGGAGCAGGCGGGCACCCACACGCTTTGCCAGTCCTGCAGAAAGTGTACACGTCATCAGAGAAACTGTCAGCTTACACGGGGAGGTACATTTCTGTGTGTGTGGGGGGGTGCAATTTAAACAATGTTTTCGTCCTGCAGGTGCTGAGTCTCCTCCAGCTTACGACTCCTAGTCCAACTGTTGTGGAGCCACAAGGAAAACAAAACAAAAACAAAAAACAGCAACAAGGAAAATGCAAATAGACCTTAAAAAAAAAAAAGCAGTTAGGTGGAAAGTGGGAGCTCCAAGCAGGGCCAGATCTAGACTGCTGAACACAGTGTAGCTCCAGGAGCTTCACACAGACGTCTATGCTCCTAAAACACTAATTCACACCATTGCTTTTGCTTTTATTTTTTTTTTTAATTTTTTTATTTTTTTGGTTTTTCGAGACAGGGTTTCTCTGTAGCTTTGGAGCCGGTCCTGGAACTAGCTCTTGTAGACCAGGCTGGTCTCGAACTCACAGAGATCCGCCTGCCTCTGCCTCCCGAGTGCTGGGATTAAAGGCGTGCACCACCATCGCCCGGCCTTGCTTTTGCTTTTATTAAAAAACAATTTTAATCATGGAATATATTCTGATCATGGTTTCCCCTTCCAATTCCCCCCAGCTTCTCCCCACCTTCCCATGCACCCAACTCTCTCTCTCTCTCTGTCTCTCTAGAAAACAAGCAGGCAAACAAAAAGCAAACAAACTGTTATTTTAAAATTCTAAAAGTAAAAGAACAAGAAACACACACACACACACACACACACACAAATATCCATTCAGAAACAAAACCCACGCAAACACAAAATTTTGGAAACCATAATATACAAGCCAAACAAACACAAAATTGGAAACCATAAGGCACAAGCAACAGACCTGTAAGCCATACAACGCCCAAACACTGCATTATGAGACACAAAAGTCTACAAGAAGAACACTGCACTTGTTTTGCCTTGACCATCTCTGCTGGGCTTTGGGCCTACCCTGAAACTGTAGTTATTATATCCAGTGAGAATCCATTGGAGAAAAGTAATTTTTCCTTTGCAAGCAGAAGCCAACTGGAGAAAGCTTCTTTGTTAGGAGTGGGAGCGCGTATCTACCGTGCCCTCTGAGTGCCGGGAACCTGTCTATCTGTGCAGGTCCTGTATGTGCTGCCACAGCGTCTCTGAGTTCACATGTACATCAGTCCTCTAGTGTCCAGAAGACTGTTTCTTTTGAATCATCTTTTGTGGCTGCCCTATATTTTACTAAGTAACCACCCTGGCAGGTTACATAGCAAGACAGGATGCTTCTCATCCCACTCCCCAAATGGCATACCTATTACCTCCTCCGCATACCCCACCTGGGCAACTACCTGTATCCTTCTGCTGTCTTCCAGGCTCCACATACAGACATCTTTTAGAATCTAGTCACCACAATCCCAAGTCCTGCCCCAAACCCACACTCAACACCCACGGACAAGAACTAGACAATCACCAAGTGTGGGGTCAAGCAAACATGGAGGGTCCTCCAAAGTTTTCCAGGCTCCCAACATAGAGTGGGAAAGCCCATCACTTTCCCTTAACCCTGTGGCTTCCTACCTTCAGGCTGAGGGTGAAAAATCTACAGTAAGAATGAATCTTCTATCGGAGTACCGTGAAGAAAAAGAAATATGTACTGGCTTTGCTGGTAAAGCAAAGTACACAGGGCTCAAGCGCTGACTCCACACGGAAAAGGCACGAAGTTACAGGATTCGGTACAATCTAACTTTGAGCAATCAGTGGGGTCTTGGAATATACGTTATAGATGGAAGTCTTGCTACTGTGCACATTTGGAACTGTTTAAAATATCCCCAGAAAGAGAGGGAAAAAAAGACAGCTTACTGACCCAACATGTTTAGCGTTCCGATTGTATTAGTCTTCAGTGTCTTGATGGGGTTGTACATGTAGTTTGGAGGGGAGGCTGGAGATGCCAAATGGTAAATCTGGTCAACTAGAGAGTCAAAAGAGAAGTATATTATTTCCAAGAAAAATGACTTTGTTTCTAAATCAGAAACTCTTGGGCACTATAGTATAAAACAATAGCACCAGTTTTTCTTGTGCTGAAATTCTCCTCGCTAACATATTGCTGCCCGTAGACAACAATCACATCCTGTTGAACAAATTACATCCTATTCAAACAAAGTGAGCACTAATAATAATCACAAAGAAACTTATCTTGGAATAATTCTTTAGTATATGCATAATTACAGCATTTAATGAAGAGAAAAATCAAATCTATACTAAGGAGATGATGTTTTTTACTTCCACACAAAGAATAAAATCTTGGTTGAACACTGCTACCGTGGAGCATAAGCACCCTACTGCCTTTTCAGAGCTGATGGAGATCCCCACTTCAGAATCATCCACGTTGAGAACATCACTTCCTGTAAGTGTGCAGTACAAACAGCAGAGTGTGCTTAGAACGGTTCAGAAAACTTTGGAAACTCTGGCTATTTCCAAGTTAGCAACCCACATAGCATTTTTAAAAACCAAACTCCATAACGTAAACACAGTTCATAAGACACAACAGTCTCAAATCTGAGCACTGCCTGGCATGGCATGGACTGCACCGCAGGAATTGCACTGTGCATGCATTGTAATGTGCATGCTGTGTGTTCAGTTCAAGGCTACAGTGAGGATGCACATGCACAATAAAACATGGGTCAGTACTGAGTCATTACAAATTTGTTATTTCATTTGTTTGTTTGCCATTCTTTTTTTTTTTTCCCTGTAGCGTGGGACCTTGGACTTCTGTCCTCCCCCCCTCCCCTGCCTTGTCTCTAAATCTCAAGGGCCTGGATTCTCAGTGTGTCCCTCAGCTACAGAACAAGCTTAAGTCAGTCTGGGCTACATAAGACTCTGTCCAAAGAGGGCAAAGCCAGGGGAACTAAGAGGGAAAGTGCATCTTGAGAGCCCATTGTACTTCTTCTCTGACATCGAACAGAAGCCATGAAGCTGTAACCCAGACTCCTGCCCATCACTTTAGTCCAGCCTTCTGCAAGGCTCACCCTAATGCCATCAAGTATAGGAAACTTCCTGCTGCCCTACTCAGAAATAATTCCTCTTGGGCTGGTCACTCACGCTGTTAGCATGAGTTAGCTGATCTATCTGCCCAGCAACCAACAAGCTACTTGGGAACTCAGATGGAGCCACAGACCACAAATGCAGAGTCCCAAGGCCACTGCAGTGATCAGCACAATCTCTTGCTGATCTGGAAACAGTCAATGGGAAACAAACAGCCCTCCACAGTGCTTCAGCCCCGGCCCTTGGGAACAGCATGGAGAAGAGAGTAGTGAACAAGATATAAACTAGGTCTTTTCCGCTCCCTCCCCATTTAGAGCTAGGCTATCTGTTTTGCTTTGCTGCCATCTGACAGGCTGGCCCTCCCAATTTCGCTGGAAAGACGAGGGGTGTCCTGCACAGTCACATCAGGACTCTTCTGAAACAGGACTTAGGTGCAGTGGCTCAGTTAAGGAGAACTTGAACACTGCATGAAAATTCAGGTTCCACAGAGCTTGTTTCCCTGTGTACGTGTGTTCTGCCTGTAACACTGCCCGCAATACCCCTGCTCCTGTCCTAAAAAGGACATCGCATGGACTGTTGACTTAATTAATCTGCTGAGGAATTATGAAGAGGAAAGTAAACTTTAGAATAGGGACAAACAAGTTCAAAGGTTAGATGTCTCAAGCAATATTTATAGCTGGCTCTGGAATGTAAATAAAGCTACAAAGTTAACAGCGCTCACCATCCCGAGAA
Source organism: Dicrostonyx torquatus (assembly GCA_028555095.1). NCBI lineage: Eukaryota > Metazoa > Chordata > Mammalia > Rodentia > Cricetidae > Dicrostonyx > Dicrostonyx torquatus. Next base: position 171,585 of record JAQHUG010000272.1, on the reverse strand, counting down.
AAAGCCTGAGAACATGTCAGCTGTGAGTTCAAAGCACAGCAGAACGAGCTTAACTCAGGCTGGCAGTGGGAGCGGCCTGCCAACTCATCCACTGCACCTCTGCTCTATGGCATCTCTGGATGCAGGCTGCCAGCGCTGCTGCCCTGACCCTTTTGCATTGACAAGGCTAGGAGCTGTGATCTTAGCTAGAAAAAGGAATCGAGAGAAAAATCCCTTGAGACTTTCAGTCATCAGGCATGCTTCCCAAAAACAGGCATTTGCCTGCAGGCTGGGAAAAGCAGGAGGGCATTGAGGCTTGCCAGGGGAGGGGGAAAAACGGGTACGAGAAAGGAGCTTCCCACGTTTGCTGCTCTGAGAGAACCAGGAGCCATTTTCAGAAGCCACCAGAGAAATCAGGAGTCGTCTTCCTCAGGACACAGATTCTTATGCAGCCAACTGCAGAATAACATGCTTTCCTGTGTCCCAGGTGGCACTAAGATTCCCCTGGGATGGTGTCTGTGCTACGAACAGCACTGGTACACACCAGTTAAGGACTGCACCATGACACTGGTATCACTAGGAGTCTCTCTGTAAAAATGTGCATAAAGAAAGCTTCTGTAAGATTCTCTTGGCTACAAGTCAAAGACTTTGCAGAAATGCAGTTAGCCCTGTCTTCACAGGATCTATATCCACAGATGAGATCAACAATAGGTCAAAACTATCCCTAGGACTGCATCTATACTGAACACATGCAGCCTTTCCCTGTCATTATTCTACATATTGCGACCATGGTGCATATGAGACTATGTGTGCACTTGCTTCTGTGCATCTATGGATGCTGTAGCCATGGGGATCCGGGACCATCCTCCATGAACACTGTCTTCTCTAAGCTTTCTACAGCTGTGATAAAACACTGTGACTGAAAGCAACTTGAGGGGAAAGGTTTATTTCATCTTACACTTCTATATCATAGCTTATCATCGAAAGAAGTCAGCGCAGGAATTCAAGACAGTAATCTGGAGAGAGGAACTGACACATAGGGCATGGGAGAACCGTGCTTAACTGGCTTGTTCGTCTTCATGGCTTTCTCAGCTTGCTTTATTACAGCACCTGGGCCCGGGGTGGACCTGACCACAGTAAGTAGGGACCTCTACTAGCAATCAAGAGAATACACCCACAGGCTTGCCCAAAGGGCAATCTAGTGGAGCATTTTCTCAGGTGAGGTTTTCTCTTCCCAAACCACTCTAGCTGTGTCAAGCTGACACAATGAACCGCTAGCACAGCCACTGGATGCGCACCTAGCATGGGGCTAAGTAGCCCCCAGCCTCATCCGTGACTACGGTATTTACAGGGAGAAGCAGAGTTCCAGGACATGGACAAACTTTCACATTCCTCTCAGCTCGATGGAAGAGTGGGACTGGGCCTTGGTTCCTGTAAAACAGAACTCCAGGAGAAGGCTGCACATGTCAGAGGCCTGGCTCAGCCTGGGGCTGGGACTTTTCAGGGCTCTCTTCCTCGTGTGTCCCCAATGCTCTGCATGAAGCCCTCTGTTGCAAATTAATCAAACAAGACCTCTGAGACCTACCACCTTCTTCAGGATATATTTGTACTTGGGCATAAAAAGAAAGTTGAGACATTAATTCATAATTACAGTTAACTAAAATATTCTCATGAGCACAACATGTCCCTAATGCTTATGTCACTAAGGACCCAAGCCCCTATGCGCACAATTTCCCAAGCCTGCTTTTCACCTGGGTGCCCATGAGAGGCAGCCCAGCATCTCTTACTTCCCCCTTCCCTGGTGTCCTTTCCCAGGCCTCTCCCAGCGCTGCTGCGTTTGGGAAGGGGTTGCTGTGGCTGGGTGTAAATGAGGGTAACCACCGCTGTCACATGAACACAGGAAAAGCGACCTTGCCAAGGGGACAGTGTTGGTATTAAGTGTTACCAAGCACTCTCGCCCCTTCTTCCCTAGGTGCTGCTGCTGTCTGAGTGCTGCAGAAGTGCTGGTCTCCACATCTGTGTTTATGCAGATGCTGGAAAACCAAAATAGAAGAGCTCCCAACAAGGTGCAGGCTTTTTGCCTCAGGAGCCTGAACCAGAGTCCTAGGAAGACCATTACAGAAGCACAGAGGATGGCTTTTGAAGTAGGTTTCTGACAGCTTCAATTACCAACACTCTAACACCCAACAAAGAGAGTGAGAATACACTATGTTCATACGATGAGACTTTGTAGTAACGCTGAAGTGGGAGAAGTGCAGAGAGATCCGGGAAGTCACATAACAGAACAAGCAACTTTCTATGTATCAAACAGAATAGCCCGCTGAAGAAAATGAGATGCAGGGCTACACCATAGGTTGTTTTCTGAGAAAGGAGAGCACGAGTTTCCACTTGTACTAGGTGGTCACTAACAGACACTGCCAAGGAAAATTATCTGTAGCAGTTTCCAATGTCCAGTTGGGACTAGAAACTTAAAAGACTGCTTACAGCATTTATTCTTAATTTTGTACAAATGAGAACTATTTAACTTCACTGCCCACTACACCTGATTTTAGAAGAATGCTTGGATGCAAAATTCAACAGATTCATTTCTGAAATGAAGATTCAGGATAGTTTTCTTTAGATTATGATTTGTTTCCAAATTTCCCTTAACATATATTTTATTTTCATCACTAGGAAAGAAAGAATAATCTTTCTTTAAAAAATGAAAAAACCAACAGTTATCTCTCACTTAATTCTTTATCAATTATACATAAGCAAGAAATTAAACTTTCATTTAATCCAATAAACTTGTATGTTTGCTGCATGTAGATATACAAACATGAATGTGCAGGTGTGCAAGCTGTGTGAGTGCATGCAGAGGCTAGCGTGGTCCTAACATGTTCTTATATCATGCTTCACCTTACTGCCTTGAGTCAGGGTCTCTCACTGAACCAGGAGCATGCAGTCTGGGCTAAGCTGCCTGGCCAGTGAGCTTTTAGGATTCACCTGTCTCCATGCCCAATCCTAGGGGCAGAAGTGTATGACTCACACCCAGGACCTCAGGTTTGCAAAGCAGATCCAGTTAAATGGCCCATATGTTACACAGATGAAGGTCATTCATCTTTGAGAACACAGGCTTCCCAAGTTATCTTTCTGCCCTGGACTCCTGGTTCACTTTCAGTGTAATGCCACAGCACACTCCATGGGTTTTCTGGGCTGTGTTGTGCAGTATGTTATGGAACGGGAAATGACTGATCTTGCTGAAGATTGCAAGCGAGCTTGTGCAGAATGTGTTTCTGCAGCTGCTGGAAGAGGGAGATGGAAATGGGAAGGGAATGAAATTATCATATCCTGGAGGAGCTCTGGGCTGGCACCCAGGCTTTAAACTACAAAGTAGAGAAACAGCTTCAGCTTCTCAATATTAATGACAGTCTCAGCAAAGGACTAGGACGGTGATCATTTCTGACTCCCTCAAGGCTAGCAGCAGTCAGTTGGTAACTGTCACAGGCTGCCAGGGCCTCTGCAGGTACACCCCCCCACCCCCTGCAGTTCTTCTTTGCCCAGTCTCCCTGCATGACCATTCCACTTTCTCTTGCTGCCCTTCAGGTACTCGGATGACTGGAGGGCATGCCTAGATTGTATGTCATGGTCTGCATTATGCAGACAGTAGGTTCGCAGCCTAAGGCAGCAGCAGAAAGCCTTCCAGCGGTGCCCTGCTGCACCGCGAGCTGAGTTCTAGCAGACAACTTCAGAACGCATACCGCTAAGACACAGTAAGGCTTTCCTCAACTGACCCACAGTCACCTACAAGGAAGCCTGGGGGAAAGGGGAAGGGGACAGGTCACCTGATCCACTCTGTAAGAACTACAGTCCAAGCAGGGCGGTGGTGGCGCACACCTTTAATCCCAGCACTCAGGAGGCAGAGGCTGGCTGATCTCAGTGAGACTGAGGCCAGACTGGTCTATAAAGTGAGTTCCAGGACCGTTACACAGAGAAACTATAGTCCAGTCCCAAGATGTGCCACTCCAGGCCAGCTAAACAAGCTAAGAGCTTTAAAATGACACTGGGATGGATGGACCCAACAAAGAACACCATGGGTGTGTTTTAAAACGCTGCTGATCACATGATCCTGCCATCTTGAGATGTCACATGCTCCGTCAGTACCACAAGGACCCATACACAATTCCAAGTCCATGCTAGCACCCTGGCTCTTCTCACCTCCCCACTACTACTGTAAACTCCTCACAGGGTACATGCCTCCCACCACCACCCCCAAGTAGAAATTCTTCTTAAAACCCTGATATTGCAGCTCTGCCCCTCTTCTGCCGGCCTACTCTTTCCCCTGGTCATCTCCTTCTTCTCCTCCCCTGCTTCTCTGCCTCTTCCATCCCATGTTCTACTCCTGTCTCTCTCATGGCCAGGTCCAGTCTGCTGGCCATGTTTAGCCTACTACTTTTCTGTTTTGGAGTCTTTTTTAAAATATTTATTTACTGATTATGTATACAATATTCTGTCTGTGTGTATGCCTGCAGGCCAGAAGAGGGCACCAGACCCCATTACAGATGGTTGTGAGTCACCACGTGGTTGCTGGGAATTGAACTCAGGACCTTTGGAAGAGCAGGCAATGCTCTTAACCTCTGAGCCATCTCTCTAGCCCCCTGTTTTGGACTCTTATAGATGCCTCTGACTATTCTCTCTCATATTTACAATAAAAACCTTCCCCTTAACCATACCATGGAGCAGTCATGTTCTCTGCACGAAGAAGATGCACCATCATTTGTATGACTCATATTTAGACTGCTGTACTTGAGATGAATTTCCAACAAAGGTATTTATGATAAAACACACAGGAGACCCTTACACAAGATTACATAAATGGTGTACAGGCTCAACACACTTCTTCACAAGCAGCAATGTGAAGGTAGAAGCTTGCACTGTACATTCAGTGGTGGTGGGAGTGGGTGTGGCTAAAAAAAACCTTGGGCTCCAACACCCAAGCAGAACTCTACTGACTGTGGCAGGCTCCAGCTAGCCTGGGGTTGCTGTATCGTTAAGGGAGGTGAAGTGTGACACCATTTAGCTCCTGTGCTACTGTTAGATTAACAGGAGCATGATGCTAGGTCCCCAGATGGCAGTTCTCACCAGCACACCACGTAGGACTTCAGAGGATGCTGTCAAGGTTTTCTAAGGCCCCTGGACCATTTCCTTTGATAGATGTGGCTGATATGCCATAACTCAGGGGTAAAACACCAGATGCTTACTTTCGTGCGGTTCTAGAAACCAGATGTCTAACACAAGGCATTCACCTGGCAATAACCACCCTTCTTAAGGAAACTAGGATTACACTTTACATATGATAAAAACATCAAAAAATAAAACGTGAAAACAATCACCTTCAATGTAGAGGGGCTCCACCACATCATGGTTAATCAGCTCGAAGTTCTCATGGCCAATCCAGTGTTCCACATTTCTCTTCCTGCCTGTGAAGAAGTTGTCCACCACAGTCACCTCATGGCCATCCATCATGAGTTTGTCAGTCAGATGGGAGCCCACGAAGCCCGCGCCTCCAGTGATCTGTATTGGGACAGCCCCAGAGAAAACAGTGATGGCATGGAGACAACGCTTTGGCATACAACTAAATCTCTGGCAGCAACTATCCTGTGCTGTTCTTCCTCCACCAGGACTCTACTTTACTGATGCTCTAATCCTCCTATAGTATTAGTACTGGATAGGCTGAGGCAGAAGAATTAAAAGTACTGAGAAAATATCTGATTCAAATGTGACACGCTCTAGTACCTGACTCAGGATGAGAGCTCATTTCTGGAGTTCTGGGGGTTGAATCCAGGGAAGCAAGTGTTCTGCCCTGGAGCCGTGCACATCTAGACCCATGACCATCTTTTGCTTGCTGTTTTCTTTTCACTTCTGAGACAGGGTCTTGCTACGTTGCCTGACCTCACTGTGTAGTCCAGGGAGGCCTTGATTTAGAAATTTTCCTATCTTGGCCTTCTGAGTAGCTAGGACTGCTGGCCAGAGAGGCCATCACCTCTAGCAAATCTTCAGCTGTTTCACCCAGTACACTTTCTCAAGAGGCCCATGCTTACAAACTTAAACACTCTCACTGTTTTGACTGACAGTCCACATATCACTGCGCAAAAGCTCATCTGTGGTGCGCTAGCGTCTCTGCAGCAAGAAGACCTGCAGACATCCACAGGAGCAGAAGTGCACTGGCCAACGATACACGCCCGCTTCTAACATTCCCACCCTCAGCAGGCAATTCTTGGAGGCATCGTGGGCAGCAAGGACTAACACGCACTAGATTCCTTTGGTTTGCTCTAATTGTAAATTTTATCTTGTCAGACAACCGTTTCAAATGGAAACATCAGCAGAAGTTCAGCCTTTACGAAGCTTCCCCAAGAGGACCAACGGTGAACCCAATGTGGCACAGCTCTGAACTTGCAGCTCATCTCAATGCCATGCACTTCTTGCTTTTCTGGGCACTAATGAGTCGCTCAAATAGCCTTGTTCAAGGTGAGCATTTAACTTATGCTGCCCAGCAAAACAACAAAAAGAAATATCCAGACAAACCTTTTCTGTGTATAAGGCTTTGACCATTATGCAAAAGGCTTTAGGTCTTAATAATATGTCAGACCTGGGCCCCAAATGATGCTGAAATGTCCTTAACCTGTGAGCTGGCAGATGAACCAAAAATTCTAAGTACATTTGTGGCAGGAAAGTATAAAGAGAAAGAAAATCTGCAAGAAAACCTTGCTTGGCAAGACCACATGGCATTTACCAGTGTGCCTATGCTTTTGAGTCTCCCAAAGTCCCCTTGTTAGAAATTCACCTCATGAGGTAACTATGATGGGAGCCAAAGGCCCTCAGGGATCTGCCCTCCTGGGTGCATCAGGGTCTGGGTGCACTGTGAGAGTGGGGTCCTTATAAAAGCAGAGGCTCAGCCTCTGTCCTCCCTTGCTCTCTACGTCTGCCGCTGTATGACATGGTAACTGGGTCAGATGCAGGACCCTGGTCTCTAGAATCACAAGCCAAGACATTTCTCATCATCAGAAGCTATCACTCTGCACTGTGGAAATTATATGTGCAAGGGAAATTACAGCAACACACACACACACAACTGCAGACCATCAGATCTGTGGTCAGTCTGCCACACGACAACAGACAGACTAGAACAGCCTTTGCTACTGGTACTCTGAAGAAGTCCAGAACAACAGAAAGACATCCACGATCCCATCAACGGTAATACAGCCTAATGTTAAGACAGCAAGATGGTCCAAAATGAGCTTCAAATTTAACAGTTTCTACCAGAACCACAGATGGCTTTCAGGGAAAATTTGATAACCGATCCTAAAAATTTTAAGGAATTGCAAAGGAGTTCAGAACAGTCAAACTACCTTGGAGAAACACACACACACACACAAACACACGCACGCACGCATGCACACATGCATGTATGCACGTGCACACTCACACACAAGGAGGGAGATATCAAAGTGCTATGACATGCCGCTGAACTTCAAAACCTACTATAAAACCACAACGATCAATACTGCTTTATAAGTCAGTGGATACAACAGTCCAGAGGTAACTACTTATAGTCAAATGATTTTCCCAACAAAGGTACCAGATTTTGGAGGACAACTGAAGCAAAAGAAAGAATGCCCTCCACTTAACATCACATTCAGAAATTAACTCATAATATAATTGTCAGGTCCAAAAGAAACTCAGGATAAACGGCTAACTGTAGTTCCTAGCAGCGTACCAAAGTGCTTGTTAGACTCCAGGCTCACTCAGTACCTGGGGCTCCTCTCAGTTCTTCTCACTCTACGCCCCCTATTCTAAACTTCTCCAGCTCATGGGCTTCCCATGCCTATATAACCCTGCCATTTTGGTCCTTTAAGCTCCACCCCCGCCCTCTCTCCTCTTTGCTCTTGCTCTCCCCCTCTATCTTGCCTCTCAGGGCCTGCTCCAGTCTACTGGCCATGTTTAGCCTACTATGCTCTGTTCTCTCCCTGCTCTGGACTCTTCCAGATGCCTCTGGCTATGTTCTCCCTTATCTACAACAGAAACCTTCCCCTCACCCCAACTTACAGTAGTCACGTTCTCACTTTTTATAATAATACAGACCTAAATTTAAGTTTCAACCTAGAAAACTCTTAGAAATAGACATGACAAATCTTTGTGACTTTAGATTGGACAGTAACTTCTGAACTATACCATTAAAACACAAGCAACAAATTAAAAAAACACAAGCACCTGAAGTAGAGTTGATAGGGACACACACAAAGACAGACAGACACACACACACACACACACACTTTTATGCATGTCTAACAAAACGAAATTACTACTCTACATTATGACAGGTTAGTAGAAATCTTGCATTACACTTTATTGTTGTGCTGATATCCACCTGCTGGCTAAAGCCCTCACTCCTTATCTGGGGAAGAGATACACTTGCCAGAAACTGTCTGGAGGACAGGTGCCCTCTCTTCCCTACTGTGGTCCGCTGGCTAAAAAAAGTACACTTTTACTGCTACCTGCTACATCTGTGCCTTCACTGCTGCTGGCGAACTTTCTGTGTGTGCATTTATTGCTACCTTTAAGCATCAACCAGCAAAAAATCTGTTCCTGCCATTTCTGCTCTTGTAAACAGGCTTCACTGTGAGAAAAATTCCTTTTGGTGGGCAGGGGACCCAGAGACTACTCTTGGGTGGCCACACTGTCACCTGACCTATGAAGGCTTTAAGAAATTGTGGAGGGTGTCAGACTTCTCCAAAGCATTAGCTGAGTCACAGCTCATGCAAAAAGAGGAGCTTTTCCGTCTCTCCAAGTGCATGCTTATTATTTGCTGGTTCTAATTTTCACAAAATGGGAAAACACTATGCAAAAAACCTGTGGTAAAGAATTTATAAAAATATACAAAATCTCTATTATGATCCAGCAATAAGAAGGAAAACCTTTTTTTAAAAAAATACCCAAAGATACAAAGACGGCCAATGAACCCAAGAATAGTCCCAATGAACCATGGATGAACCTTGGAAACATGCTAACTGAAAGGAGCCATCACAGCCAAGCCTACATGGCATCAGTCTATCCATATGTAGAAGCCAACTGGTAGACTCAGGCAGACAGGGACGTGAGCAGCTGCCCAGGGTTGCCATATGGATGATGAAGCCAACTGGTGGCCTTAGGCAGACAGAAAGGTGAACAATTGACCAGGGTTGCCACATGGTAGCTCTGTGGCATCATGACTATGGTAAGCTGGATCTGGTGAGGTTTGTGCTATTTTGGGATTATAATAGAAACCAACGAATTACACTTTAAACAGTGAATTACATGTTATGTGTATGGTGCCCCAATAAAGGTGTGACTTCAAAAAAATACAAAAGTAAAATCTCTGTGTAGTGCCCTACAATGTAAGATACAGTTTTTCTCCTGAAGAGCTCGAGTTAATATTTATCAAGGAGACTCTTAGCCAGGGAAGCTCCCAGGGTGATCACCACTGGTCCAAGCACCAGAGAAGGTTAAAAGCTGCAAGGGTGAAGTTGTAAGGATTTCCATATAGACTGTACCCTTCAACTCTGAACTCTTTGGTTAGTTCTAGTAATTCTATATAAGGGGAGCCTTTGGGCTTATACATATGAATGTGTGTCTTCTCTAACTATAGGCAGTCTAATTTTGGCCTTTTCAATGTAGATTTCTTTTATCCCTGAGTACATAAGAAAAAGCCACATGTCTACATAACATCACCTGCACTCACAGCAACACGGTTCACAACAACAGAGCAGAAACCGCCCGAGTCCATCAACTGAGAAATGGACAAACAAGGTCTGGGACATCAATAAGACACAGTATTGTTCACCCATGGAAAGAAAGGTAGTGGATAACACTGGGAACATCACTCTAAGTCAAAGAAGCCAGACCCAAGAAGACAGTGCATCACTGCAGCACATCTGAATGGGGCAAAACCCTGGGGACAGACAGCAGCTGTAGTGGATACTGGGAGCCAATGGAGAAAGGGAAAGCAGCTGCTAATGGTACAAGGTTCCTTGTCAGTATGCGATGCCATCAAAACAGTGCAAACAAAATACAAAACACTGCATTGGATATAAATACACACAAACTATATTTATATGCTCCAAATTTGTATTTTTAAATACAAAAGTATAAAGCTTCATTTGAGGAGGTAGAAGAGCAAATTTCTTAATAACATAAATGGAATCTGGTGTGCAAACTTACCAAAATCCTTTTCCGGTCCTTTTCTGATAAAAACTTTACTGGTGGGTATTTCTGGGTGAAACTATAATATGAAGAGATTAAAAGGGAAAGTCAGTTCACTGTGGTTCCCGGGTCACTCACTCCCCAGGCCCTGTACAGATGGCACAGGGGAGCACTCGTCAGAACCCTGTGGGCAAAGCCAGGCTTGACAATCCATGCAGGAAGCAGCATCACTCCACCGAGGTGTATGCCATCCCTGCCTGTTTGGAGACAAACAGCTTTGATCCTTTCTCTGTACTGATAAAGGAATGCCTTGTTTAAAAATGTACATACATGTATATCTTTTTGCTAAAATATCTCAGTTTTAAAACATCTCAGTTGAGTTTTTTTTTTTCCTATCTGTTCTCAGAACATGGCTGCTACTCCTTTCTCCTCCAGAGAGGAACAGAGGGACAGTGGCTAGTTTTAGTGTGAGACACTCCTTACCTATCCCTGTTTGGATCCAACTGGAGACAGAGTGAAAGTTAAAGGAGGTGCTGGCAGCAGCAGAGGATGGAAGTACTAGCTGTACTCGGCCAGGTAAGGTCATGGAATGCACTAGACACGGTAGCACCACACACATTAATCCTCAGCCTGCCTCGCGTGCGTGCACACACACGCGCGCGCACACACACACACACACACACACACATGCACACACACACACATACATGCGCACACACACACACACATGCGCACACACACACACCCCGGCAGTACTGTGGGGGTACTGCATCAGATAAAGCACAAGAACAATGTGATGTCACAGGTCCATGTGGAAGACTGACTCTCAAGACAGCAAAGACAGAATAAAACTCTCCTGCTCTAGACGTTTCTGCAGCTCCTTCCTAGCCAGAGTCCGTGGCAGCGCTTTAATGAATCTGTGTGCAGCTTTGTAGTTACTGTTGTAACAGGAGAGGGGTGGGGCTGCCCGTAATCTCCCGGTCCCGCAGAGCTGGTACAGAGAGCACACGTTAATGGTCACTGAACTGAACAGAGCAGCACACTCATTATCTGTGGCCTGTTCCTGGAAAACAGTCAGTCAGGCTGACATGGAGCAGAGGCCTTGCTTTTACAGTACAGAATTTCCCTAGGAAGAGCCTCCATGCTCTCAGAATGACAAGCTCCCAGTCACTTGACCAGAACTAGATTGTAACAATCTAAGCAACTCTGGTGGCAAGGGCAGGTGGATAACAAAGCGGACAGCCCACAGGCAGCACTTCGTTTTATGTCCTCTGGATGACTGCTTGTTCTGAAACTCTCTATCAGAAATCACGGGGATTTGAAAACTGTGTGTTTGTGTGTGTGCATTGTGTGAGTGCATGTGTGCACATGCATGCACACGTGTGATAGGTGTAAAGGCCTGGAGCTGATGTTGTGTGTCTCCAATGCGTTCCACTTTGTTTACTGAGACAGGATCTCTCCCTGACTCTACTGAGTATCGCTAGCCAGCTTGTTGGACAGAATCCCATTTTTACCTAAGTGCTAGTGATGCTGGAGAGGCCCTGGCTACACAGGTTGGCAGCTAGGGCTCAAGGTACCAAGTTGTTATACCCTTCTTTCCCACTGCACAATAACAGTACTGGATGACCCAGACAGAAAACACTCCTTTTGGTCTGCTTTGTTTTCCTTTCCCAGGCTGATAAGTTCTCTCCTGATTGGTCCTTATTCTACCTCATTTGCATACATGCACACTTGAACTATATAAACCTCCGGCCAGCACAGCCTTTTCCAGAGTCTGGCTTTTAGCTAGTTACCCTGGAGGTTTTGAAATACAACCGAAGACTTCAGGGTTAGACTGCTCATCTGAGAAGACCAGTCCAGGTTTTGAGACCCACTAAGGCAGACCACTGCAAGATCCACCACTACTACTGCAGAGAGGGGAACTGGTCTTGTCTCAGAGTACACCTCCTATTCCTATCCTCTAAGGTCACTGCCTATGTCACTCTCACCTTCTGCAGACTAGTTTCTCAGCACACTGTTCTCAGCTGGCTGAGGACATGCAAGAAGAGAGCTGTAACACTCTCTAGTAACCTCCTGGTTCGTGTCTCCAGACCCAGACCCACAAACAGGTAAAGCTGTAATGGTTGCTAAGGGAATCTGTTACCAACCACAGCTTCAGTTTCCACTTGCCTTTTAAATTAGTACTCCTATCTGCAAAATAAAATTCCCCTTATGTGCTGATCCCTTACTCTATTCTTTGAAGAAAGGCAAGACAACTCCTTATGATACAAAATGAATTCAAGAACACACCACAGAGATCATTCACCACGGTCAAGTAAGGCTTCTTCCAGAGATGCAGGAATGGCTCAATACACAGATCAATGTAAATGTAAACTGTAATTATATAATGTCAATTGAACAAAAGGACTCAAGAACATCAATCACATGGTCATAAATGAAAAAAAGAGCCTCTAGACAATATCTAGCATCTCTTCATGTTAAAAGTGCTGAAGAAACACAGACGAAAAGGGAACACATCTCAACATAATAAACACTGAACATGATAAACATACAAACATACAGCTGGCTTAGTAAACAGAGAAACTCAAAACATTCCACTCAATCCAAAACAGGGGTGACCACTTTATCCACACTTATTCAATATAGCATTAGAAGTCTTAGCCAGAGCAGTAAGACAAGCAAAACAGAACAGAGGGAAACAAATAGGAAAGAAAGATGTCAAAGTATCTTTATGGGCAGAGGATATGACTGTAAAAGATGAAACCCTAAACCCTCCACCAGAAAACACTTAGAACTGATAAACACTTTCAAGGAATCAGGATACAAAATCAACAATCAAAAACTCAGTATTGTTCCTATATATCATTGACAAATACACTGAGAAAACTGGGAAAACAGCCACATTCACCACAGCTTTAAAAAAAAAAAAAAAAACCAGCCAAAAAAAAACCTTCGAATAAACCTAACCAGGAATGCAGGAAAACCACGATGGAAAAGCTTTAAAACACTGAAGAAATCGAGAAAGCCAGTAGAAGATGGAAAGCCTCCTATGCATATGGACTGGTGTGATTAATGTAAACATAGCTATTCTACCAAAAGCAATCTATAGATTCCATACAATATCAAAAGTTTAATGAAGTTCATCACAGAATTAGGGGGAGGGGCTTAAAATTCATATGTAAGAAGACCCAGATAGCCAAAGAAATCCTAAACAAAAAGAGTACTCCTGGGGTAATATCATCCCTAATTTCAAGTTACACTACAGAGTCACATAATAAAAACAACATGGTACTGGCACAAAAACAGACACATAGATCAATGAAATAGAATTGAGGACGCTGACACAAGGCCACAAAAGTACAGCCACCTGATTTTTAACAAAGATGCCAAAAGATGCACACTAGAGAAAAGAGCATCTTCCACAAATAGACCTAGGGAAGCTGGCTTTCTACACACAGAAGGATGAAATGGGATCCTTAACTCACCCTATTCAAAAATCAACCCAAGGCCATTAAAGTAGATGCCTGGAAGAGAGCGGGGCTAAGAGCCACACAGACTGTGGGAGCCCAGGCCAAGAGGCTTCAAAGAAGGACAATATTAGCAGCTGCAATAAAAACTGCTTTTGTGATATTGTGGCAAAGAAGGTGAAAGCTTTCTGTTTGTGTCCCAAGAACTTACCCATGGTAAATTTAAAAGTGATGGATTTATTTCTTTGGCAAAGGAGATTTCAAGAGAGCCCCAAAATAGATCCTGTGGCATGGTTATTAGCAATCACTCTTATGTGGGTCTACAATAAAAAGAGCTATTGGGGCAGAAAAGAATACAAACTGCATAGTTTGCAGAGAAAAGGGATACCGACAAGCTTAAATAGTACAGAGGTTCGTAGAATAGAGGCTGCAATTGTTAGAGATGAGCATGTTAAAGGAAAGGCCTCCTCTGAACTGGAACAATGGGAAGGGTGAGATCCCACCCAGGTAAGCGTCAAACTTCTAAAAACAAAACAAAAACAACAAACAAACAAGCCCCCCAAACAAAAACAAGCAGGCACAAGGGCATAAGGTGTCTTCTGCTCCTAAAGACAACTGCAATCAAAAGCTGCTCCTAACGTGGCTGCAGGCGGCTGAACCTGACAGGGCTGTCTGTATGGTGCAAGAGTGAAGGGGTTGCAGCCGCATCTGCTGCAGTTTCAGAGAACATCCACGGCCAGGCAACATGTGTCAGGGGAGTCCCAATGTAACAGCCCTGGGAAGTCACTGTGTGAAGCTATAAAAGCACAATCTGGGTTGTGCTGGAGACCATGTGACGTTAGAAATGCCAGAGCCACGAGGTATCTGCCAAGATACCAGTCCCAGAGAGGGGTCAAAGCTGGAGGGACGGCACCATCTAAGGCCTTTGGAACTATAGGCTACAGTTGGCCCTACTAGGCTTCAGTTTTGCTTACTCCACCATTTCCTCATGATGCCCTCATTCCTCCATTTTAAAACGGTAACGTATCTTCTGTGCCATTTTATGTCAGGGGTATATAATTTGACTTTACAGGTGGCTGCAATTAAGATACTAAATGGAATCTCAGGAGAGACTTTGGCCCTTTACATGGTGTTATGACTATAAAAGACTACAGGGACCTTTGAAGTTAGGACAAAATGCATTTTGCTTTACAGAGGCCAGAGAGTATAATGTGATAGTTTGAATGTAAAATGAACCACATGTTCCGGGCATTTGAATTCTCGTTTTCCAGTTGTTGGTGCTGTTTGTGGAGGCCTAGGAGGTATGGCCTTGCTGGAGGAAGTGTATCGCTAGAGAAGCATTTTGAGAGTTAAGAGACACACCATTTCTAGTTCACGCTCTCTCTCTGCTTCCTGCTTGGGGTTTAAGATGGAAAGCTCGGCTTCTGCTCTGCCACTATGCCTACCACTTGTAGCCATCATGAACTCATCCCCCTGGAACCATGAGCCCAATACACCCTTCCTTTTCTATGTTGTCATGATCATGGTGTTTTAACACGGCAACTGCTGACTAATACAGATGCCCTGCATGGAGGGACAAGGATGCTCCTAGCAATCATGGATTACTTAATTAAAATCTCGGTGCCTATGTGTTATTGATGAGGAAGGTCCCACAATACCCCAAATAATACAAGCTGTCACCACTGTACCATAACCAGGTGCCAAGACTGCCACCGAAGATAGAAGACACTTGGGTTGCTGAACACTGAAAAACCAGTCTAGAACTGGCCTGATAACTTTGCCCTTGCTGGCTAGCCTTTACAGAGCTAAAAGGCGCTGTGCCAACGCTGGGGAGGAAAGTCTCCACCGGTAGAGCCAAAATGCTGCAATACCAACCAGCAGTAATGGTGTAGGAGGTTCTTCTGTTCATGTGTTGCTTTCATTGGTTAATGAATAAAGAAACTGCTTTGGCCTGGTAGGGTAGAACTTAGGTAGGCGGAGAAGACAGAACTGAATTCTGGGAGGAAGAAAGCAGAGTTGCAGAGAAGCCATGGATCCTCCGCCTCAGACAGATGCTGGTTAGAATCCTGCCGGTAAGCCACAGCCATGTGAGCCATGTGGCAATACACAGATTAATAGAAATGGGTTAAACTGAGATGTGAGAGTTAGCCAATAAGAGGCTAGAGATAATGGGCCAGGCAGTGATTTAATTAATACAGTTTCTGTGTGGTTATTTTGGGTGTAAGCTAGCCGGGACAAAGAGCAGGCCCTCTCCTTACAACACAGTAAGATTTGCCCACTAGTGCAATAGCAGTAGAAAGGTTACAGGAAAGTTCACTGCTTTTGGATTAAGTTGAGGCGCACTCCACAAGAAGGAGTTCAAGCCTGGTACTGTATGTATATATATTATGTATGTATGTGTATGTGTGTATGTGTCACCTTTGTTAACAGCTGGCAGTAGCTAATGTGCAGACTCATAATTTGACAGAGTGCTGAGAACAAGTGACTGTTTCGTGCTTAGTCTTAAGTGTCAACCCACAACCCACCCCAAGGCTCTTTGGAACTGCAGAAGTGGTAGAAAGAATCAAAGAGCCAAAGGATGGGAAGGGATGTCATGAAACTGTCTGGGGACATGACATGGCCCCTGCACCCAGGAACTCACGGCAGCTGCGGTTACCTGCAGAAGATTGAACAACATGCCAGCCGGCATCAGAAACTAGACTTAATGCATCACCAAAAAATAACAACAAAAAAAGTGAGAAAAGGTGGCGTGAGGACAAGAAGGTATGTGTGTTGGGGCTGGGGGGTTAGATCATGGGGGAAAACAGTCTAAAAAAAAAAGAACTGGACAGGAGAATCAACTGTCCCACCAGCATTGCAGGAAATGCACATCTTCCGTGTGGGTTTGGGGTTCCTAACTCCAGCTTCATTCTTACAGGATAAGCACTTTATCCACTGAAGAATCTCCCCAGCCCTGATTTTAGAAGGAGTTTTTTAAAACTTAAGATCTCTTGTCAAGATTTCATCAAAACCACAGTAAAAATTAACTTCAAATCGCAAACAAACAAAATCTCCCTTTTTGTTTTCTTAAAGGAATTCTATTGTTTTCATAGGAAATAGTCCTTAATGACAAAGGGTTTTGAAATGTTTTAAAACACCACATCCAGAATCTGGTGTGGCAGTGCATGCTTTGTAATTGCAGAATCTGGAGGGCTAGGCAGGAGGGCTGTGAGCTTGGCTACACTGAGCTCCCGGAGACTGCACAACACAGACAGACTGCCTCTCAACCAGCACCGCTATGTTCCGACTTTAAACACTCAGCTGTGTAGGGAAGGGAAAGTCTCTCTTGAGAATGTCTTAATTTTTTATATTCTCTAAGTTCACACATAACTTTCTTATATAATGAACTCAACTGAGATGAACATTTTAAACACTGATTCTTCCTGTCACTCACCTAAGACATGTTCTTAAAGTCAAAACAAAAAAGGGTGCATACCTTTTTTCCAAATCTCTGATTTTCTCTCTTAATGGTTCAACAATCTGGAACAAGAACAGAAACCAGTTTTAACACGAGCAGGCCTTCTATTACTTTTGCCCTAGCTTAACAGTGGAGGGAACAGATTTTAATAGGGCAAACGGTCTACAGACAACAAGCAGAAAGTCCCCATACAGAACAGAATGATGCTTCAGTTGCAGAGGCACCGAGCAGCATCAAGGCACATGAATCTCCCCCGCCCCCCGCCCTGCCATTCCCCCCAAGGAAGGTGGGTTGACAGATATACGAATGGGCCAGGAGCAGAGCGGAAGAGAGACTAACCTCTTCAATCTTGCTTTCAAGCTTTAGTTCACTGTTTTCCTGGAGAGACCTGTTGAGCAGAAAGCTGCAGAACTGAGATCCATTGAAAGACTTCGCACCTTCAACATTTGTTTCTGAACCAATTACCCCAAAGCAAATTCTACTTACAGACCCTCTGCCCACCTTGCTCAAGTACTGACCACCAATTCCAGTTCTCCCCAGCAGGGGGCACAGAAGAGGACAACTAGAGAGTGTGAGGAATCTCCTCAGGTCTATCCCAACAAAAAACACTTGGGATTTTTTTCCCCCTCAACAGATTGGTTCAATTAAACTAAATAATATTCCTTCCATGTTACACCCAACAAGAAATTTTAAGATGCAGGGTGTAGCATGTCTATAGGAGTCTGTGTTTGTCTACTGGGCTTTCTCAGGGATTTAACACAAAATTGTAGTTATTCCAAGGAAAAACAGAGTACCTTTAAAAGAGACCTGACCACCCCACCCATCCACACACACAGCCGCCTTTGTTAGGGGATACACTGGCAGTGGGAATCAGATCAACACAGCCCCAGCAGCCTTGCAAGCAAAACCAACTCCACAAGAAGAGGCTGCTGGGGGTGGGGAAGCCAGCTTGTTTCTTGTGTGCGGTTTGAAGATCCCAATGCCAGCATCCCCATCAGGAACGGCAGTGGCACTCTTCTGCCTCCTGATAGCAGGAGATAACAAAGTGGGGCAAAAGTCTCTTTAAACAGACAAATGCACTATTGTAGCAAACCTGCTTGTAAAATGAAAGCTTTTTACTCTTCAGCTGATTTTTAGGTGTTGTTTTTTTAACCTGCTACACAAGGATTCTTAATCTTACTAGAATCCCTACTGCCTATTAAAAACAAACTTTAGAAGGCCAGATTGACAATGAATGGCTATAATCCTAGAACTGAGGCTGAGTGGGGGAATCATGGACTTGAGGCAATCTGAGCTACACTGTAAATTCAAAGGCAGCCTGTGCTACATTGTAATACTCTGTCCCAAACCAAACAAAGCAAAATAGGAACAACAACAAAACATGTACACAAGCTAGAGGGTCCCACAAGCCTTAACCCCAGACAGGAAGGAGGTCTAGACAGCCACATCTAGTACAGACAAACATCCCGAACTGAAAATCCAAACATCTAAAATACCAAATACACTAAATCTGAAACATGGTGACAACAACAAGAAAATTCCACAGTTGACCTCAGGTGACAAGTCAGGGTCAAAACACAGGCTGACCAAAAGTATCTATAAAGTCTCTTTCAGGCTATGTATGTGTAAGAAACAAACGTGAACTCCGTGTTTAAACATGGGTGCTACCCCATGTTTCATTATACATGCATAAATATTCTAAAACATAAAAAAGAAATAAAAACCTTGTAAAATCTGAATGCCTCTGGTCCCAAGCAGTTTAGAGGTAGGGAAGGCTCAGGCTGTAGCTGTCTCCCCGAGGCAAAAAGGTAACCATGATTTTTAAGACATCATCCTTCTGGAAGAGCTGTGTAAAAGGCCCTACGTTCCCACTCAAGCCACCCAGAATGCACTGAGTAATAAAGGATAGTGTCAACTGTACACATCTACGGGAGGAGGCAGACAGTGGCAGGCAACACAGTGGCCATCATTTGCAGCTGAACTTCACTGGGATAAACTCTAAGATCCGTTGCCTCCCTTGAGAACACCCACTGAAGAAATGAAACACCCGGATGTGCAATAACATAACAGTTTCATCAAAAATACTCAATTAACTCGTAATCAAACTGACTATAAAACCCAACCACAATGCCCAAACAATTAAAAATAATTACCTCATATTAACAAAGTTGCCCCAAACAGCTGCAAAAAAAAAAGGAGAAGAAGAAAAACAAATCAGTATTTAAATCTATAATCTTCATGGATTCCAACTGATCAAATTTTAATTTTTATATGCTTTTTAAAATCCACTGGGAAAAAAGAATTCACAAAGACAATAAAACATATACTGTTTTCAGGAAAATCAAGACTATAAGACGTGGAAAATAAGATTCCTACATCTGCAGTTCTGGCATTTTTGTCCTCAACATTTTGGTTTAAGAAAGATTCATTCCTTAAAAAAACAAAAAGCAGAAGTCAAAGAATTGCACACCTTAGAGAAGCTGGGTTCAACCCCAGCTCTCCTCTGGGCATTATGATACAGTGGGAGCCCAGAGAAGCTCTCTGGGCCTGATGGTGGCCCTCCACAGGAGTCCATTCCTTCAGCACTTCCCTGCCTCTTCTACAGCAGGCACTTGTCAGCCCCTCCCTCTCTGGGCACAGGCACCTGACCAGCAGACTATCTACCAGGTGTCAGGTCACAGTTACCTACTGGTAGGAACTGCAGAGAATGGGTCCTGACCCAATAGTGACATCATGGATCTCTAAACACATCAAAAGGTTGAGAATTTCTAATTCAGAATCTGGTATCTGAAATGTGCCCAAATATGAAACTCTGAGCCTGGGTCTGCTACTATGACAATCAGGAAATTCCATGCCATGAAATTCAGTTTCATGCTCAGAATTATTTAGAATATTATATAAAATTACCTTTAGGCTACAAGTATAAGAAACAAATGAACTTTGTGTTTAGAGTCAGTTCCCTTCTCCAGACAGCTCAAGGACATGCAAATACTTTTTTTAAAAAACAAACAAACAAACAAAAAAACCACCTCTGGAGGGCCTGAAGAGATGGCTCATTGGTTAAGAGGACTGGTTGCTCTTCCAGAGGACTCAGGTTCACTTCCCAGAACCTACATGGCAGCTCACAACTGTCTGTAACTCTAGTTCCAGGAGAATCTGGTCCCAGTTATTCTGGACAAGGGACACGAACCTACTATGCAAAGTCCCTTTAAACTGCTGAGCAGTGGACTATTTCATAGGCCCCCTTTGCTGTGAGTGTTCAGACCTGACATTCTGTCCAGTCCTCTCTGCCTCTTTCCTGTCAGGCATGGGGAATCCACACACAATGTGTGCAAATGTCCTTGCAGATAGGACTGAACACTGTGTGAACTTGAGGAGACCTTGAGGTTAGTATCTAAAGGGCTCAGACATCTTCTTGTTGCCATTAGATACTAACTAGGATCAGTATCCAAGGCATCCTTCACAAGAAATCTCATTAAGAAAGGGAATATAGCTGATGCAGAAAAACAATTTTCTCCGAGGAGATGAAGAAAGTACTGGGGGTGGGGTGGAGGGGGTGGGAGGGGACCTGAACTAGTGGGAAGCAAGAAATGGGAGAAATTAACACAGAGACAAATTAGAGTGTTCCTAAAATTTCTATTCTTGCCCGTTTTTCCACTCAGTCTCATTATGCAGACCTGATTGGCCTTACTAAGTAGACCAGGCTGGTCCCAGACTCACAGATCCACACACCTCTGCCTCCCAAGTACTGGGATTAAAGGTGTGCACCACCATCCTCTGTTTAGCTTGGTTTGTTTTTTTAAAGGGGTCTTATTCTGCAGCCCAGGTCAATAAGAACCTGCAGCAAGCCTCACTCAGCTGAGATTGCTGGTGTAAGCCACCGGTACCCAGATTGTATTCGCTTAAAAACTTTCTCCTGAGAAGGATGGCACTGTGCTCATTTCCAGAACTCCCCTAAGCTAACCCCAACCCTGATGCCACGCGGCCAATGTTCTAGGGTGATATTAACTTCAAGGAAGTCCTCGGTAGACAGGAAGACTACTCCCCTGTGAAGGCCACTCCACAGTTCAGGAAAACAGGCAGCTATCGTCACCACTGGCTGGTCTGGCCCAGAACACTTCAATTTAGAAAATATTCAAAATAAAAAATACAAACAGAAGGTGGCCTGAGCACATTTCAAGTATAACCGGCAAAGAAAGTTCCAGAACAATATTGCTGTACTGATTCTGCTACTGGACAGGCAAGTGCTTGTCTCTAGCTCTTCTGAGTGAGTTTAGTGAACTGAAATGCTCCACCTGACCTACAGCTCTATCAGCAAAGTATTCCTGGCAAAGCTCCATGGAGTCACCATGTTTTTACACAAAGGGACTGTCTTAGCCATTGTTCTGTAAGTGTGACACAGCACGAAGACGGACGCAGCTTAGTCACTGTTCCATGGCTGTGAATACACACCACGACCAAGACAACTCCAATAAGAGAAAGCATTTAACTGGGGGATTAGCTTCAGTGGTTTAGTCCATTACCATAATGGCGGGGAGCATGGCACCAAGTATGGCGCTGGAGCAGTAGATGAGACATCCTGATCCACAAGCAGAGACAGTGAGCAAACAGTCTGCCACGGGCTTCTGAGACCTCAAAGCCCACCCTCAGTGACACATCTCTTCCAGTAAGGACCACACCTCCCAGTCCTTCCCAGATAGCCGCACTAATTGGGGACCAAGTATTCAAATAAATGAGCCTATGGTGGCCATTCTCATTCAAAACACCACAAGGACTCTAAGATGGCATTTATAATACTTGTCCCAAGGGTGGGTGGCTCTGTGTCCCTGTCTGAGATATTGACCACAAGGAGATCAGAAGTGACTTCTGAAGCTGGGCACAGCCAGCCTGGTGGCGCTGAGTCGCCGTGGAAGAAGCCTGGACGGGGAGTACTGTGAACACACTGACAACCAGCGCTGGGTGTGCTGCTCCCAGGCTAGCCAAGAAGCCATGCGCTGGTGAGTCTTCCCAGTGCCTGTCCAATTTAAATCTAACGAAGTACCAGACATTAGAAACATGAAAGATTCACCTTCCTTTTGAGTTCTCCACCCACAAAAGCCATGATACAATGTAATGGTAGCTAAATGGTCAAACAGCCTGAATCAGAGCAGGGCTGGGGTCATCACCCCCTTTAACCCACAGATGGTCAGACATCAATCCCAGCCCTCAAACAGAAGCAGGCATGAGCTGCGTTCCAACCAGCCCGCCTGTAGCATTTCCCTCAGCAGAAGCAACCAATTCACAGGGACAGATGGCCTTGAGACACGGGAGTGTACAGAATGCAGTTCTGAGGAGATCTTGACCATGCAGTGAAGCAGGCTGCTGACAACCTAACTGTACACCTCCCACAATGAAACATCAGCTGTTCCTGGGGAAGATGGGCCTTGAAAACCTTCAAAACCCCAAAAAGGCAAAAACTGTGGGCTCTGAAGTGGTGTAATTACCACCCCCACCCCCCACCCCCCACCCCTGCCAGCAGACAAGAACATCCATTATCCTTGTAATAATAGCAAGAATGGGCTTCTGGTCGAATTAGCCAAAAGGTTCAAATGAGAAGATGCTGTCTTTCATCCTTCAAATTCCAAAGGGGAGGAGATATGCAGACGCAAGGCAGCTTCCCTTTTCCACTTCCCACTGCAGACAGAGCTGAGGCACCAAAGGCCAGGCAACAGGAACCTTGTGGAATGGGCTGCCCACACTCTCACTGCAGCTTCTCTACCCTCACAGACCAGGTCTTATGTGTATGTGCTAAGAGATGACCCACCACTCCCCAGGACAATGGTGACTGGAAGCCATGAGCCTCAGGCACCGAGAGATATGTAAGAGCTCCCTGTGGTCCTGACCTTGCTCTGCAGGTCTCAATCCCTGGGCAGTCCCTGCTGATAGGTCTTGAACCCCAGTTACAAAACCCTTATCAGTGGCACCCCCCCCAGACTTATATAATCAAATCCTACTGCTCTCCTGCTATGGTTTGAATGTCCCTCTGAAATCTGTGCTGTAATTTAACTACCACTGTAGCAAGCCGCCCCCCAACCCAGAGTACCTTCTGATTTCTTCCATCACACATGCACAGCCCATCCTCAAACAATCTGCGTCTCCACACGAGTGGGTCTCTCGGATGGAAAGCAGGAAGATGCTGAGGCCCCAAGTGCTACCGAGCAGGATTCTAGGGCAGCTGGTTGGTGAAAGTCCTCCCCCACACTCAGCACAGCGAAGTCCTGCATGATCCCTGCAGTCCAGGACCATGACCAAGGGAACTCACAGAACAAGGGGTTTACTACCTGCAAATAGTAAAGATTCTTAAAAAAAAGAATGAACTTGGTATGATACTGCTTTTAAATGTCAATTTCACACAAGTTTAAATCATCTGAGCAGAGTGTCAATTGAAAAACTGTCTTGATTGCCCTTGGCTGATGTAGGAAGGCCCATCTCAAATGCAGGCAACATCTTCAAGTAGCAGCCTAGATAAATAAGCCATGGGGGAAAATCACCTGCCTTTTGATCAGCTGGCCTTGCCTCTTACTACCAAATTAATTTACTTTGTGGCTGCTGCTAATTCTTTCTAAAATATTAGAACCAACATTCCCTGCCTTTGAATGTGGGCTGAGGACCGGCGGCTCTCCAGGAATCCTCCAGCTCTTTGTCATTAGACAGGGACTGCTGAGGCACCAGTCTTTCAAACTAAGCCAATACCAGACTCTTGGCCTTCTCTGGTAATAATGCAACTGTTATACTATTTCCAGAGTATTGATTAAGCTGATCCAAAACATTCTAATAAATGTGTACACTCTGGTCTGTCTTCAGATTGCAGAAATCTTTCACTTTTTACTAATAAATACGTACGTGCACACATGTGTAAGTACACTCTATGGCGTGTGTGTGTGTGTGTGTGTGTGTGTGTGTGTTTTATGGGCTATTCCTCTAGAGAACTCTACCTAGCAGGGATGGCAAGGAGCTTTAAAACAGCTGATCTTGGAGCCCAGAGCAGGCTTTGAGCTAGGGTTCTATTACTAGTCCTGGGTGCTGTAAGAACCAGTTGGCAGGAGCAGAACTCTCATGCTGAAGCTCCTATGCAAAGGCTTTCCATCTTACTGAGGACAGTAGGATGTATATGTACCTGAGTTCTGTGCAACCATCAGATGAATGGGATATGTTCTGCAGAGAAATCTTTCCTCCATACGTAAAGACAGCAAATACAGAAAAGCTGATGGTCTAAAGCCACCAGCATATTAAATGTGTCTCAATGTTGTTCAGAGACACGGTATGCAAACAAATCTATTTGGGTGACTCAAACAGACATTTATAAGGAAGGCAACTGGGTTAGCCAGAAGGGGAAGAGACGTTACAAGTGTCCTGGGTTATTTGAATATTGACATTGTGAACTAAAACTAAATCTCAGAAGGTCATGTAAGATTTCCACAAGGACCTTTCTATCCAGCTGCAAACTTCCCTAAGAGCCTGGCGCTCCCCAGTAGCAGGCTGACAGAAGAGCTTGCTGGGGATGGGCATTCGTAGCAGTGGATGTGACTAATTCCCAGAGTTAGAATTCACTGTCTGCAAATCTCTGCCACTGCCGCCATCTGCAGCAAGACATGCATGGATCTAGTGTCATACTCAAAGTCCTCTCTGGAACACCTCTTAACACAAACATATCCCAATCTTTACAAGTCAGAGTTTGGATAACATCGAACTTGGAAAGACAGTAGGAAGAAACAGAAAGAAAACACCTATCAACTTTTCACCTCCAAAGAGCAAACCTTCTTTGATGAGCCAGGCATGGTGAGTCATGCATATAATCACAGCACTTAGGAGGTTGAGGCAGGAGGACTGTGAGCCAGGCTGTATAGCAAGTTTCTGGGCTATAGAGAGAGACTCATTCTAAAACAAACAACGGACAGCTGACTTCGCAACTATCAAAGAAACTAGCATGAAGTGATAGGGAATGTTACCCTCTCCAAGGCACCTCAGCTACCAACAGAGACATGGGTGCTTCAGGAAATGCAACCACACCACTTCTCTGACTTTTGCTTGCTAAACAGATGTAGGATGACCCTAAGGACAATGTGGCAATATTTTTTTCTCAAAAAATGGAAATATACCTCCCCTGATGCTACTAAAGGAGCATTATCTCTTTAGATTTTCTTATAAAAATGGAGTTCTTAAAAAGAGTGCAAGAAAGGTAGAAAACTCTCCCCAGTACCCCAGCATCAGACCAGGCAAAGTTGTTAAAGCGCCACTCTCCCCATTGTTCTGGTACCCACAAAGCTCGGGTGCCATGGAGCCTCATCATCCAAGGGTGAAAACTACAGAGACAGCAACAGAATGCAGTACCTGGGGACCCCGCACAGAGTGAGCCACGCCAGCCTGCTTGTCGGGTTGCTGGTGTAGAAAACACAGACACTAGTGCACTGTTGCAAACCCTTGCCCACCTGCATCTGCATCCCACCGCAGACAGGGCTTGAGAACAAAGGGTCAAGCTTAGAACCACAGGTGCAAAGAAAGTAAGGGGGGACAAGGGACACTAGTTGCGAGAAAAAAAAAAATTCAGCTGTCCCTTCCTGATCCAAAGGTGCTGCCATCCAACCAGAGAACACTTACAACAACATGAACGGCATTATTTAAGAATAACATGGGGGATGTACATACACCAAGGATGACCACAGAAGGAAAAGGAGATTTTTTTCTTTGGATGACATAAGCCTTGGGGCCAATGTTCGTGCTTGCTGTTGAAGGTTTATCAGAATTGCCATTGGATCTTTAGGGGGACTGTGAAGACATTCGCTGGAAATAAACTACAAAATAAACAAATAAATAAATAAAAATAGACATCTAAAAAAAGAAATTACAAAAGTTTTCGCAAGGACCAATACAGAGACCTGCCTAAATGCAGAACTGTTCAATTTCTGGATGGAAAGACATTTCTCTACACACAAGTCATGAGCATTGTGACCTTTACCCTCTTTGTACTGCCCGTTCCCACACTGAGCACTTACTTTTCTACTTCCAGATTTTCCTGAAAATTCATAGACTAGAGACTTAAATTTTTGAATGATTAAGTCAGTCTTTTCATTTAGAGTTCATGGGGCCAAAGAGGGCCAGCATGTGGGGAAGGGGGCGTAAACCAAACGCCCAGGGGCACAATTCACACCTGTCCCTGCGTCCACAAATATGACCCTCAGTGGGGTGTACCCTATCTGAGGAAACACTCAGGGCTCATTTTCCACAGGGGAAGCCATTAGTGTGGGCAGACCCTGTGTGACACAGTTGTTACTGGGGGTCAGGCTAACAACATGCCCCAGCAATCATTAAGTCATGGGGCGGGGTATGGTAGGCGGAGTCAAGGATGAACAGAGTAGGACTCTTGCAGTGAAGGGATGAGACCAAGACAAAGGCACAGAGAGAGGATGGGAGGGATGTGAGTAGTGGGGGGGGGGCTGCAGGTGGGGGACCGGGTAGAGGGGACTGCAAGTGTAGGGCAGGGCAAAGAAGGCAGGGATTGGGGGGATGTCTCTGAAGGAGCCAGTCATGGGAAAACATAGCAGGTACGTGTGTATAGCAGGGCAGGCATATACAGAAGATTTAATAATCTCTTCAAAAAGCAGACTCAATACCGCCATGCTCAGAATAACTGAGGGCCCCGCAGACACAGTACACAGAAAGAGATCACTATTGTTTGGTTAGAAGAATGTGCCATCCCATCACCTAAGCTCAGGGAACTGGTCTAGACAAAATGACAACTGATCACCTAGGACCGCCACAGTGTGCAGCCCTCTCCTCTTCAGCCACATCAAATGTCCAATGAAGGAAGACAGCAGTCTGCTGGACCTCCCACCAATAAGAAAAGGGCAGGTGGAAAGGAAACTGCCTCCCAATTCAATCCAACTAAATCCAGTTAACCCTTGGTATCCATGCTGCAAAGGTTCCAGGACTCCTCTCCGGCAAGAAAAAGTCACAAGTGCACACGTCCCCCATCTTGTATTTGTATATAATAACCTAACACACAATTGAAATCACCTCTACACTACTATCTACAATACAAATACTAGGTAATTATGCTTATGCTTTTGTTTAGGGAGTAACCGGAAGAAAAGCTTTGCTTCTTAAGTACCATTTTTTAATATCATCAGCCCACGGTTGGTTTGATCTCTAACAGGAGCCCACAAATACATATACACCCCCCCACACATACACACATCTTATCTGCATCCTATCAGAAACTGCAACAAAGCAGCACTTCTTTCAGGACTTGTCTCATGAAAAGCTTACACGCCTATCAGGACCACGAGAAAGGCTGCTATGACACAGGAATGAGCTGTGGGCTGGGTCTCCAGCTCAGTGGTGGGAAGAACACAATGTGGCTGCTGTGGAATAAAAACTTAAAACACAATTACCATACGACCTACCTGCTCTGTGTATAGAGACCAACGAACAGGGACCAGAGAGATGGCTCGGGAGGTAAAACTGCTTGCCATGAAAGCTCCTGGAGTCCACTTTAAAAAGCCAGATGGGGTGGCATAGAACTATACTCCCAGCACTTGTACAGAAAACTTGACCAGAAAGCTCAAGGGCCAGCTCAAGTATACTGAACAGCAACAGAAACTACCAGAGAGGCCATTAAAACAGATAGAATGACAGAATCCTGAAAGTTATCCTCTGACCACCACACTCATGCCAGATCGTGTATACAACCACCAAAATAAATAAATCTGTTTTAAAAACAAGTTAGAGGAAGGAGTGGGAGGTGGGTATGATCAGATATATTGCATACATGTGTGAAATTCTCAAAGAATTAATAAAAAAGAATTGAAAGCCAGGCCTTGAGCTATTATACCCAGGCAGCATCAGTTTTAGCAGTATGACAGTACCTATGATCAGATGACCAATAACAGAATGTGATAAACACAGTGGAATATCACTTAGACTTAAGAAGGAAATTCTAATACATGCTACAATGTGGATGAACCTACGTAAATATACTAAGCACTCACACACATAGACATACATGTACACATACACATGTGCATGCTCACACACATACACACACAGGCACATACCCATGTGTACACACAATGTATCAATATATGAAGAAGTTTTCACTGTGGTCATATCCATATGATCAAAAGCACAATAATCATTAAGAACCCAGGACCTGGAGGGAAGGCTGGGGGAGCTATATAATTGGTCCACGCATCAGCTGGGTAAGATTAAAATATCCTGGGGACAGGCTATAAAATATATGAATATACTTGGCATTCCTGAACCATATATTTAGAAATGTTTAAAACACAGGCTGGGAGAGAAACAGTGATATAGCACATATCAGCATACTCACACACACACACACACACACGCACGCACGCACGCACGCACGCGCACACACGCACACACACACACACACACACACACACAGAGAGAGAGAGAGAGAGAGAGAGAGAGAGAGAATGCTAAAGTGGTAAATTTTATATTATGTGTATTTTATCATAATGTTTAAACAAAGAATAAACCTAAAAGCTAGCAAATGTCATCACAATTTTTTTGGTCCTTGTATGACACAGCACAGACTCACTGCCAGATTAAAGCAGGACAAAATATATAACTGTCGTACACCTCAGTTTCCCCATCTATAAAACAGACCACAGCTCAGCTCCTCACTGTAGGACAGCCAGGTGACCCACTCCTGCTCCAGTACCCACTGCTGCAGCTGTACTAGTAGGTAGGGATGGGGTAGAGAACGCAGGCAAGTGGGGGCCTGAAGAGGGCACTGAATGCCTCATTGTGTGTGTGGTGATGGTGGTGGGGTCTCCTGCACCACACTCAGAACCTGGGTACGCCACCTGTAAGTAATTAAGGTGTACTGGAGTAAAGGGAGGAGGGAATTAGAAGTAAACTACACAATCGCAAAGGAACTAAGAGGAACAAAGAAAAGATCCCAACTTGGCAGTCTCCTTCAGAGGACCCCTTAGAGTCCATGGCAGTCCCGTAAGAGCTGCCCACCACAAGCTCCCATGTGCAGGCCAGGTACTGAATTCTTTCTCCTGATTAGAGCTGAGCCGCCCCCACACCTCCGATCTGCTGCTGCTGCTGACATAAACCAGCTGCCTGCTCACTTCTTTAAATAAAAACATAAATGAAACCAGGCACCTAGAGTATTTACATCAACGAGAAGTGCCGTGTTCTGTTTGCATTTCTGAAAATGCTATAAAATGCTCAAAGATACTCAGAATAGCACTGCGAGGTCTCAGCACCCTGACAACACGGTTTTTCTTCCCAAGTACATTCAGACTCCCTCTGAAGAGCAGGCTGTTTGAAGAAGGCCAAATGTTTTCTCTTGTTGTTCTACTTTACTTATTTATTTTGGTTACAGAAACTCAAAATAGCTAAACCAGAAAGGAAGAAAAAAAGATCCAAGCAACAAAAAAGTGGTCCAAAAATCTGAAAGTCACTCTGAAGAGAGCCTCCTCTACCTTCTAGCCTGCAAGTCCCTTCATGTGTAACTCCCGCCCCAGAAGTTGGTTTCCACATTCTCCACACACACTGGCCTTTCTGCACAGTAAGTTGTACGTGTTTATATCCTGGAAAGCAGAGAGCATAGGCGCTTCATTTTCTAAGGGAAAGAGCAAGGCTTTCCCATGTTACAATTTCCTGAAGAAAAACAGATGAAACCACTCTATCCAAAAAGACATAGCCCTAAGTGACTGTTCCTTGCCTTGATTCTTGTCTGTTCTCTGCGCTGTTCTTAAAACGGTCATATATGCAGAACGGAAAGACATTTTTAAAAAGCAAAGGTGGCATGGATGTGGGCCCAGGGCACACAGAGAACCGTGACGCGGCTCAGTAACTAGACGCTTACCACGAGAGCCATGAGACTTCACAATAAACATTCCTGGACTTGTGTGAGTCACCTCAGGCAGCTGTGACCAAGTCCCAGACTCCAAGACTTACAAACAACCTAACTGTGCCCTATCCAATTTGGAGGCTAACAACTGTGAGGACAAACAGGCTTTTGTCTTATGAGAGCTCACAGGTTTGTAGATGACACATTCTCAACAAGTGGTTATAGACTTACAGACCAGCCCTGTGGGGCATTAATATTCACGAGACTTCCAACACCATGACCCAATCACTTCCCAGGGCTCCATTTTCTCAACATTTGAATTCCAGGCCATTGTCAGTCCACAGTGCTGGCATGGAGAGCATATGCCAGGGTTAAAACCTGCCAATAGGTCTACCACCAACAGGCTGCACCCATGACAGGCACAGAGGCAACATTTGGGGTAGAGAGGCCAATGTGAGGTTCTGCCCAAGCCCACCCATCTTCATTCATGTTCTGCCTTTTCTGGCTTCAGAACTCAGCCTCCTGCCACTCTGGCTCATGCTCCCCTTCACCTTCAACTCCAATACCCAAACGCTGTCTACTATAGGAATTCCTATCGCCAGTAGCCTTTAAGTTACCCGCCCACTTGGGTGTGGCCTCTTTTACTATATATGCATATGTGAAATGAGAATCTGGCCTCTTTCCCGGCTGCTGGATTCAGTTACTGTTCCTCATTTGGTTACTGTTCCCCGTTTGGCTGCTGGATTCAGTTGCTGTTCCCCGTTCGAGCAGAGGATTGTGATCTGTGAGTCTACGCCTAAATAAATAACCTTGTATTATACTCAATTCTGAGCCTGTGTGGGCTTTCTTTCTTAGTGTCCTTCCTCAGTTGTCTATCAGCTGAATGCTGCCCTTGTTCCTTCAGATTCTGACGGCCTGTTTTTCTAGGTACTTGCCACTCTATCTTGATCAAGTTGTAAAGAATGGCACAAGAAACAGGAAACTGTTGACAACAGAGATCCTAAGCCCTGCTTTTGATAGAGAACATGTGGACTTTTCCCAAACCAGGAACCCACTCATCAACTCTCTAAACGCCAGTCTGGGTTCCCAGCAAATATACTCACTCTGCCACCAAGACTTTCCAGCCAAAGGGCTTTATACCATGAGGCTGTTTCCAACACAGCCACAACTTCTAATCTTTTCCCAAACAGTTCCACCATCTTAGAGACCAAGCATTCAAATATATGAGCCTACGGGGGCCGTTCTCATTCAAACCACTTTAAGTGACTAGCCCACCATTGGCACAGCATTCCTGCAGGCCAACAGGAGGCCAACAGAAGGAAGTCTGAGCCCTATCTCTGGCTCTTGAAAAAGACATTGCCTTCCAAACTGCCCCAAAACTATACAATACAAAGACATTGTTGCTTGCTTTCTCAAGAGTTAATTCAAATGGGCCCGTTGATCACCTTCCAGAGAACCACCCATTCGTTCATGAAAGCTGACAACAATAACTAACTCTTGAATGAGATGCATGCACACATACATCCCAGAGCGCTTCCCTCCACATAGGTGCTCACTCAGACTCACAGCCAGCTTGTCAGAGTTCTACCTCAAGTGTATTGTCGTGTCCCCCCCCGCCCCCCGTCCTCTGGCTTTTGGATACCGGCCAGAACCCTAAGCTTGCCAGTGGGGACAGTCTGGGCACTCACACTGCCTCTGAAGACCCTGGCCCTGACTCTCTCAAGCTGCTTCACTGCTTCCTGTACTCGAACTCATAAACTGTGACTCTCTTTCTTCCCACAGCCCTCTGCTGCGTGAGTCCGCTGGCTTTCATGGCTTCCTCTTCTCTAGCCCTTCTTCCCAGCAGCCATGGGGATTTATAGCTAGCCTGCCCTGTTGTTTTCCTCTCTCTCATAACATGGTCCTCGAGTTTCTGGTGTGGGAGGTCCTTCCATCTATGTGTTGCTTTTAGTAGTTAATGAATAAAGAAACTGTCTTGGCCTGTTGATAGGGCAGAAGTTAGGTAGGTGGGAAAGACAGAATTGAATGCTGGGAGAAAGAAGGGCGGAGTCAGAAAGACATCATGGACCCTCTGCCGGAGCTAGGCAATACACAGATTAATGGAGATGGGTTAAATTAATATGTAAGAGTTAGTCAATAAGAAGCTAGAGCTAACTGGCCAAGCAATGATTTAATTAATACAGTTTCTGTATGATCATTTTGGGTCTAAGCAGCCGGGAACCAACTAGTGGCCTCCTCCAATAAATTTCTTTTTTTTTTTCTTGTTTTATTTATTGAGACAGGGTTTCTCTGTAGCACTAGAGCCTATCCTGGAACTAGCTCTTATAGCCAGGCTGGCCTCAAACTCAGATATCCACCTGCCTCTGCCTCCCGAGTGTTGAGTGCATGCGCCACCACCACCTGGCCTAGTCCTCGAGTTTCTTTGCATGTCTGTTTTTAAGTACTTCTGTCGATGAATTTAAGAACCCGCGAAAGGGAACCCCAACTTCCCTTTTCTCACATGTGTAAAAAATAAACATTTGCAAATACATTCTTTAGTGGGGAGACCTGTCATGAAGCTGGTGGAAGCCCGTACAGAAATCTATCCTCTGCAGGAGTATCTGGAAAGCATGGCCCCTCCCCAAAGGATACTGCTTAGAGGATCACTACACCGCAAGAAAAGGGGGTGGCCTCCACAAATCCTCACACATCTCAACAAGATGGCATGCATGTAGATGCACAAGTGTGCCTGTGTCTGCAAAATCCAACAGAGGATGGAAAAGCAAGCTAGTGATGGGAACTTCATGGTGAGGCAGCAGAAAGAATTCTGGTACTCCTTTTCTGTTCCATGTGCATGGCGTGCACACAGCAAACACTCATCACAAACCAAAAACGCCAGCTCACGCTAGCCAAGCAGCACAGCACCTTATCTACCGTGAGCATAAGCAGCTTCCCCTCAGGATCCAGACTGTGGGTGCCACAGGGCTCTGTTTTGCTTTGCCGCTGCCCAACAACACTTGAGAATTGTAGTGCATATTACTAGCCTGAAAAAGGACCCAAATTCAAAAATCTGAAGTCTGGTGGCTAGCGAATTTGAACAGTTTTAGCAACACTATAAAGCTGAGAATTTATCACTGAAACATCATTAGTGTTTTACCTGTAGACAGAACATATGAGTAAACCCGCTGATGTTGGCCACAACACTTTCACTGTGGGCAAAAGAAAATGTCAGTGTGAAACAGAGGAGGGAGGGAGGGAGCCAGCCACGCTGAAATTTATATTGGAAGCATCACCAAAAACTCACAGACAAAATGGGTCCATTTCCCAGCTGTGCAGAGTGATAGACTGAGGACAACGATGCCCATCAGTGAAGCACAGGGCTGTGGCTCCACTGTGAGGAGCAGGGATCCTTGGAGAGATGGTTCATCCCAGATTCAGAACACAGGAAGAACAAAATGAGCCCAGAGCATGGAGAAGCCACAAGCGTTCAAAGACGATGCATGAGTACACAGTGCTCTTTGAAAGAGACCATAATAAAGATGAGTGAAAGAAGGAACTCACAAAACGTATCTTGTTCTGACTGCTAGAACTTGTATAAGCTTACTGCAGATGTAATTAAGCATCTCAAGACAAAACGACCATTCCGGATTATCCAGGTATGTCCTAAAACCAGCGATAAATGTCCTCCATGAAGATTCTACAGCTGGAAGATGAGGAAGCCATGTGATCACAGAGGCAGAGACTGGAGTGATGCAGACACAAGCCAGGACACCTGGAGTTCTGAGAGCTTGAGACGGAAGCTCAGGCTTGACAACTCTGATGTCAGAATACATTTCTCCTATTCTAAAGCCCACGCATTTGGGCAACAGCCGTACCCACCAGAAACTAAAACAGAGAATGAGAAAAAAAGGGAAGGATGGGGAGTTCTTTTCAGATAACAGTGAGAGCAGATGGATTAACTAAATTAGAAAAATCCCCACCTGTAAACCCCCCACAGAAACACTGCACCAGGCAGGAGAACCACACACATACAGCCTCAAGAATCACTCTAGAGTTATGCTGGGGACATGCGCTTGTAAGAGAAGCAATGTGACAGCCAGCCCTTCCAGTCCATCAGGTTTGGCATCACCAACAGAAGAAGCAACTCAACATTACTTGTCTCCTGATGTGCTATCAGTTAGCAAGCGTTAATTATGAAAATTGGTTTTGATGCTCAACAACCACAATGCCACTGAATTATATCCCTAGTCTGTAATAGAATGTACACCCAAATTTAATAACAATGAAGCAATCAGATAAACCCAAAATGGGAATGTTGTGAAGACAACTGATGTAGGCTTTACAGTTCAAAAAAGGTAAATAGCATGAAAAACATGTATGTGTATGTACATGCATGTGTGTGAATAAGGCTATTCAATCAAGAAATTTATAAGATATGGCACCCAAATGAAATATAATACATATATCTTTGCTGGATTCTATATTTAAAAAATAAAAACAGATTGGGAAAACGGCTCAGTGGGCAAAGTGCTTGCCATACAAGCATGAAGGCCTCAGTCTGAGCCCCCGGCACCAATGAAAACTATGTTACAGAGCAGTGCAGGTCTGTATAATCCCAACACTAGGGAGAGAGAGACGGACAGGAGGATCTGTGGGCTTGTAGCCTAGCCAGTCTAGCCACATTGGTGAGCTTCAGGTTCAGTGAGTCGAGTCTTAAACTCAAGAGAGGAACTGAATAGCTCCATCACCTTAACCAAGGGTAATTGCCAAGCCCGAGGAAGAGAAACCCACAGCAACAACTTAGCTTGCTTTCACAACAGAACACTAGCCCAAAGGTGAGGATCAGCATGCCTGTTCTGTCCTGGGCAGGCTGTGAACACAACCATTATTCAAGGACAGAGAGAAAGTGCCACCAAAGAAAGGACAGTAGACTGAACGCAGTGGCTACTTAGGTGCACAGGGCAGAGCCTGACATTTTCCAGAAACAGGAGAACTGGCTTCACACTTCTCAAACAATACTACAAGTTGGGAAGAAATGGAAAATGCTTCCAAATCCTGAAAAGATGTTTTTCTGGAATTCTATCTAACATTCAATCCCTAAATACGTAGAAAAATAGTGTAGAAAAGGCACTGTGGATAAAGTGTCAAAGTGCCCGATGATAGGCCGAGCCACGCAGATTTTGAGGCTGGCAGCCCATCCCCAGCCACATCTCTGGAAGGTGCCAACACAAGAATGTCATAACACTTACAAGCACTGGAAGACAACTGGGAAAAAAGAAAAGAAAAATCACGTTGGATCAGTCACAATACAGAGAAAGAAAACACATTTAAAAGGGGCAGGGGAGATAACCAAGAACGAAAGCACAGGGCATGGCTCCCATCCAGCAGCATTTAGTCTCGCATGCAAACACCAAATGATCTCAAATACACCATGCGGACATGGGGATGGGGTCAGCAAGAGCATGGTGAAGGAGAAAAGAAAGCAAACACCTGATCACTTTCCAAAGAAAGAAGTCAGAGTTACAGTTCCATCTGAAAAGTCAAGAAACGTAAGATTCAGAAAGAGAATAAGGCCAAAATGATCATAATCATGAGCCAGCAGTGGGGAGCCTGGTGGTAAATGTTGGGGGGACTGGTGGCAGAGGAAGCTGTTGAATAACACACCTTGCAGAGGTTATCTGACCACAGACCTTGCAAAGACTCATCAGATCTTTTTTAATTCTATCTAGGTTGAAAACCAAAAGCACCACTGGTAAGCATCTTGAACCTCTGCCAGCTACGTGGAAGGTTATAGCAAATTTCAACTCATTCCCTTGGGCTCTCTCAATGCGTAGTCTGAAGTACCACAGGGGCTGAGCAAAGGCAAGGGAACTTCTGCAGATAAAAACATCTATTTGCATGAAAAGCAAGTGCAACATTGAGTCAGTCTAGGTAACACACACCCACTACCCTGACAGAAGGTACAGGACAGCGAGGACAGCAGGTCAGCCACAGCCGGCACAAAGGCTGGGGGAGAAAAAGTATTTCTCGAAAGCAGACTGAAGGCGAAGGTGCCATAATTGGGAGTATTTGTATCGCTACCCATAGGTGGTAGTGATGTTCTATTGTAACGGGGGCAGGATTATGAATGAGGAGTGAGATTAGGAATCACAGGCTTTCCAGAACTAGATGATAAATCTTCACTGCTGAGGACAACACACTCTGGCGGCAGGACATAGGGAACTAAAGCTGAAACCAGTATGAAAACGTGCTCCCTGCTGACTAGCTTTCATTGTGACAAAAGGTGTGACACAGGCCACTGCGGGTGGAAGGTCACTGATGGCATCATCGCAGTAAACCTCATGCTATAATTCCAACCTTCCAGGGAAGATGTGCCCTGTGTGGCAGTGATGTCACAAAAGTTATAGAGAGCAAACAACTGCTTTGGATTGCAGGGCTATAAAGCTGGTGAAAAGCCCACGGCTCAGAAGGTCCAACCGAATACTGTTGTTCTGTTCTGCTAATGAAGAGACCTGGTCAAAGCACTGACATCAGTGTCTATCCTAAACAAGGCATCGATGTAACTCTTCCACCAGCACTCAGGGAACATCTTAGAAAACAGGAGGAAAGAGCAAACCGAAGGCCCGGAGGGTGGAAAGGAGTGTTGTGAAATGCTATCTTTCGCGACACAACCACTGTACCCATGAACACATGGCAATCATGGTTACCTAGGCAAGATCAAGTCAACAGGGATGAGTCAACATTCTAGCAGGCAGCACTGACTGGGCTTCGTGCACTGCTAACAACAAAAAGAAGACATAACAGGGCTGGGTATCTGGGGGTGTGTGTGTATATGATCAGTATTAATTATTAAGTATTAATAATTAATAATTAGTAATAATTAAGTATTAATGTTAAATACTACATTTCCAGCATCCACTGATAGGACCAATCAGAAGCTCTGTAACATTCCTGGCAAAGCAACTCTGATTTATCAGTACCACTCATTATTAATACGGTCTCCAACCTAGCCTTTAACTCCTCATAGCTAAACTCAGCACCCATTCTCTGAGCTGGTCCAAGACCTCGCTGGCCACCAGCTCTAGCCTAGACCGTGCCTGTCTGTGTAGCTTCATCACTGTGCTGCCATCCACACTCCTAGAACACTGCTCTTCCGTGTATTACTAGACTACTGTTTGCTCTTCCGCGCCACAGGACCTCTGCAAGTGCTGCTTTTTCTGAAAGCGCCCCTCCTGTGGGCTCCTGTGTATCCTTCATTCTCAGCTCGCATCCTGGCTTCTCAGGGAAACCAACGTCCTTGACTGCTCTCCCTTGGGCGTCCCTGCCATAAACACAGAGCATTCTCCTGTCACATCAGTTTGCGAACTTAACCTTATTTGCAGGAGTACTGGATCCATGCCCTTCCCTCTCCTGGCAAATGGTTTTCCAGGCAGAATCTCCCTCAGAAGGACTTCTGCATTGCTGAGAATCTAAGGCCACCCTGGACTCAGGGTCAAACCAAACCAACCAACCGAACCAAACCAAACCAACCAACCAACCAAACAACCAACCAAAGATTCTCTAAAACCACATCAAAAGCACCTTAGAAGAAGATATTAGAAATGGAAAAGTTCCAGGCACACCCAGACCTGCCAAATATAAAGCAAAGTGTTTTAAAACCCCGCTGGGTGACTCTGATGCACTCAAGTGTGAGAACCCTGTGTTGAACTACTGGGTCCAGGTTCTGTACCCCCAAAGCAAAAGCCTGATGTTGCGGCACACCATGCCTTGCCTTGCTGCCACGTTTAACAACTGACAAAGTTCAAGACTGAGTGAGATGTGCTGGCGGAATGAGCAGCCGGTAAAAGCTCATGCCATGGCTCCATGAATTCCCTACTTATTAATTCTAAACACCGATGCCCACCTTAGAAGCCCTCTGTAAGAAAATCAACACCAAAACTGCTTTCCAAGGACTGAGTTCTAGTTCCAGATCAAGGCCTTTCAGGGGCTACAATGAAGCCGAATAAAGACTCAGACGAATAAAGGTGCTCATCTCTCATGCTCTTAATTTTCTCACCCATAACACGGTAATAATAATAGTATTACCCACATGTAAAGGTACGTGAAATAACCAAGCGTGGCAGTGGTGGTGGCAGGATGAGTCACACCTACACACAGTTAAGCACTCAGCTAACTCAGGCATTGCTGTTATCAGAGTAATAATTACTCAGCTGTAAAGGGTCTTTCTCTTGAATATGTGTTCTTTCCAACACAGAGCACCACACTTGAGGCTAGTTCTTCCTTCCCTGCAGAAACCAATCCAGACCTAAAACTTCTCCTAGCAACCAGAAGCCTTTCCAGAGCGTCCTGGCTCCTCCTCCTGGATCAGCTGAGCAGTAGCAGGCAGGCTGGGTCCCACTAGCACCATCAACCCATCAGCTAAAGTCACTTTCCGAAGTATCTACTCACCTGGGAATAGAGTCTGGAAACTCAATCACTTAGCAGGTTTTTTTTTTCTTTCGAGTATGTCTGCCAGGGTGGCCAAGATTTAGAAGGCACTCACTCTGAGAGCTATTTTTAGCCCAATTTTGGTACTCGGTAAAGTATTAATAGCAGCTATTATATCCTCACCGCACAGTTCAACAACAACAAAATAAAATAAAATAGGACTTTGCCTCCTCTGAGGAGCTGAGGGTCCCTCACTTGCCTGTGCAGTGGCTTTACCCCCTCTCCAGAGAGCCAGACTGTGAGGACTCAAATGACACCCGCCCCGCCCGGTCCTCTATGGTGTGCCTCCTTCCCGGGCTTGGCCCTAGTCCCGCCACGCCGGAGGAGTACCTGGCACGGAATGGGGGGCGGAGGGGCTGAACACCGGAGCATGGCAACACAGGACATCCACGGGGGATGGCAACACTCGGCTCCCCTGGAGTTAAATGCTGAGTAATTTTCCTGCGGAGCAAACAGAGTAGGGATCCTGCCAATGGCTACAGTATTTTTATCCTTCTTAACCAGCACCGGCTCCAAGGGTGTCCCCGAGCGGCACTCTCCAGGATCGCTAGCCCGGACCGAGAGGGTTCCCCAGACGCCATGGACACGGTGGCCAGTACGAGCTGCCGAGGAGCAACGAGGTCGGTCGAGCCCGCCGTATCGTATCTACTACGGTTCAGGGAACATGACCACCGCGTCCGGGGCAAAGGCCCCTCCACCGGCCACCAGGTCGGACGCCGGGCCTACACGGAGGCGGGCTGCAAGCAAAGCAGCAGCGGCTCCACTGCACAAGTTCAGCCTCGTGGAAGCGGGGACCCGGCTCCCGGCCCTGCACAGCCCGCCACTCGGCCGCAGAGCCCGCTCCCCGCCGCCGCGCGGGAATGAATGGGCTCCCGCCCACCGCGCGTGCACTCACAGGCGGCGTAGGCGAGCAGCGCGATGGCCAGCAGCAGCTTCATCCTCCTGCGGTTGACTGAAGACACCAGGCGCAGCAGCCCCTTGCTCACCATGCCCGGGAACCGCACCGGTCCAGGGCCTGCCGCGCCGGCCAGCCGCTGCACAATGCGCGGCGGCCCAAGCCCCGCCCCCGCGCGCCCGCCCCGCCCCGCCCCCGCGCGCTCCGCTTCCTGCCAGCTGAGCCACTGCGCTCGCGCGGCTCCGTCCCGGCCTCCGGCCCCGCCCACAACCACGCCCCGCCCGCCTCCTCCACCTTTCCGGCAGGCGCAGTGTGGTGCCTGAGTCTTCTAAGACAGCGTCAATCAAGACGGGAAGGGCGGGCGCAGCGGGTAGTGCGGGCGCGCATGCGCAGGCTGGTGTGTTTGCCTGCTCTCGTCCTCCGGCTAGTGTGAAACCGTTGGCACTCGCTGGTCGCATAGGTGCGACCACAGCCTTCAGACGCTTGCGCGTTCCTAGCTCTGTGCGGCGGACGAGACTGTCCAAGCTGAAGAGCTGGCTTGTTGCAGTTGGTGGGTCTGTAAATGTACAGTTACGTTTCTGTGAATGCGGCGTCCAGGAAGTTGCCCGGCCTTCCCAGCCGTTGTTTTTGCTTAAGTTGCAACAGGGCAAGAAAGTGATAAATCCCAAACACTACCAGTGAATCGGTAATACTTTTCTTAGCATCGACCGCAGTTCCGTGCTTTTAAAGATAAAACACGTATTATCATAAAGGTGTTGCTAATCATAGGAACTGAGGACAAACCATGGTCAAAGGTGACATGGAGGCTGAAGACGGACCATTGGTTTGGAGGGAGTAGATACCGGTGTATACTGTATGCACGTAAGAATATGTCATGATGAAGGTCATTGCAATTATTATGTGCCAATAAAATTTCCAGTATAAAGGAAGACAGGGGTAAATAAAATTGAGCTTTTGCTAGAGAAAAAAAACAATCTTTGTTGTGTGGATAGTGATGCTGTGCAGACTGCCTGTGAGATACCTGAATTCGTTTCTTCGCATTGTTTATGTAAGGTGGGGTCTCGTTGTAATCCAGAATTCAGAATCCTCCTGCCTCAAACTTCCAAGTGCTGGCGTTATAGGTGTGCATCTCAGCCTTCTAGCCTGAATCAATTACTTAGATATTTATTGAATGCCTACCGCAAACAAATGGATCATAGGGTCCTCAAGTATCAGACTCGCCCCTGGAGTCAAAGAGAAGTTTGGCTGCATGGGAGGTGCTGATCTTCAGGCTTCCCTCAGTCTCAGGCTGGAGGGCGCAGTAGCTCTGACCTCTTACAACGATTTCTGCTAAACTCAGTCATTGCACACCCTCTTTGGTTTTATTAAAATCCCCTAAGACAAAGCTGGGCGTCCTGGAGCACCCTTTAATCCCAGTGCTTGGGAAGCAGAGGCAAGTGGATCTCTGTGAGTTCAGCCTGGTCTACAAAGCGAGCTCCAGGACTGCCAGGGCTATTACACAGGAAAGCTCAGTCTTTAGGGAAAAAAAAATCCCCACGACAAAGAAATGGTCCAACATGCAAGAAATCAAATAATAGTTTATTAGTCAACTCAAATATCATCCCCTAATGGTCCCTCCCTGTAACTCATTCACAATCTTTACGAGACCAATGTAGCAGTGCCCCTAAGGACAGTCTCTGTTATGGTTATCTGCTTCTTGCAAGCCTAACAACTTGCCTTTGAGGTAACTAAGGATTCTTCCCCTTGTCAAAATGCCTGACATGGAAGCCTACGCCTGGGATCCCAGGGAGACCATTCCACAGAGCAGACATGTATGCAGCACTCAGCTGTTTTTGAGTATTACTTTCTTCATTGATACTTAGGGTTTGGATTAAATCTGTGGAACACACACACACACACACACACATACACATATACGTGTGCATGTGTTTGTGTGTGTGTGTGTGTGTGTGTGTGTGTGTGTGTGCTTGTGCCAGTAGAAGATAGACGGGGGCATCAGGTGTGGAAACCAAACTCCAATCCTCTACAAGAATGGCAAGCTCATCTGAGTAAGCCATTTCTCCAGCCCCAAATCCATAGATTTTTTTTTCTCAGAAAGCAGTGGGGGTCAGAGATCCTCCCATTTTATTAGGCTCCTGAGGTTATAGATTAGAGGTGAGCAGAGAAAGGAAAAAAGAGTTTGTTGATATGTGCACTAGGCAGATTTCAAGTTTATTCGGTTGTAAGTGGGGTTTACTTGACTGATATATGTCCTTTTGAATAGACCAGAAATTTTTATACAGACCTCATTAAGCCTATTCCTTCCCATTGGGTGTTTCTCTTACTGCCAGACACTAGTGCCAACTTGTAGCAGCTTGGGCAAAGTGTATGGAAATACCGTTAACATCACCATCACTAAAGTTGATACTGTCGTCCTTATTGCCAACCTGAAGGTGTTGGTGTCAAGCCCTTGGTGGCATTCAGTGTATGCCAGTGGAGGTAGAAAGGCCTGAGGAAAGGAAGATGCAAGGGGGTCCTGGAGCTTTTCTGCAAGGCCTTGACCCTGGCCGCTCCTTCTACACTCTCTTCCTTCCTTCTCTCACCCTCCACATCCCACTTCCCCAACAGGTCCAGGTCTCCTGTCTCACCCCCACCTTGACCTTGCTGTCAACCTCTTTATTCTTCCGATGTATGTGTCCACAATATTTTTAAGCAATTATTAGTTATAAAACAGTGTTCTTGACACTTAGGATAATTTAAAAAATGAATTGCAATGTTCCTAAGGGGAGACTAACCTGAGGGGCTTTAAAAATATTTTTTATTAAACTTCAACAGTGTCCTAAGGACACTAAGACTTTACCTGTTACCGCATTTCATTTTGTAATAACACTGTAGAATTGGGTACAATTTTGCTGTCTTTAAAAAAAAAACCCACACACATTTTTTTCCTAAAATTATTTTTAAGTTAGTAAAATTGCATATACTGTTTACAAGATGGTGTTATAGGATGTGTATTACTTGCACATATATATCACATATGATGTATATTGTAGAACAGCTAAGGTAGTTAGCATTTGCTACCTTAGGCAAAGACCTAAAGAGTTTTCTGCTCCTAGAAAGCAACTGCAAACAAAAGTTGCTACTAATGTCGTTTAAAGGGGACCAGAGTGCATCCCAAGCTGACAGCCAGACTTGGCAGTATTATCCACAAATTTGGCAGGTCATCCATGTGGTGCTGGTTTCAGAGGCATGAATGATGCAAGAGTAAAGAGGCTGTGGATTCTTTGTCCACAGTTTGAGAGACACTTGGGGTCAAGCAATGTGTGTCAGGATAGTCACTGCATGAAGGGTCTGAGAGCTCACGGCATTGAGTTGCAGTGGAGACCCCAAGATGCTGGAGATGCCGGCGCTGGGGGTTATTTGCCAAGGAGACCTGCATACAGGAAGTGAAACTAGGCCAAGAGAGAGAAATGTGTAGCAGGCACAATGCCAGAGGGGTGAAGCCAATAAGCCTCTTGACATCTAAACATTGAGCTACAGAATTTGGACCTTTGCTCTTCTAGGTTTCCATCTTACTTTGGTGTGTGATTTCTTCATTATACTTCCATTCCTTCCTTTTGGAATGGTAATGTTTATTCTATGCTTTTATATGTTGGAAGTGTGTCATTTAATTTTTGACTTTATGGGGGTTACAATTAATATATTACCTTGAGACTCAGAAGAGACTTTGGACTTTT
>JAQHUG010000272.1:90932-104929 GCA_028555095.1 Dicrostonyx torquatus | reverse complement strand
AAAGAAAACAAAGCAAGGGTAATGAATATCTTGGTTCTTTTTTTTTATTGTAATTATAACAACAAGCCAGAGATGGGGTACATTTTAAAGAAGGTCTGTTTGGCTCATGGCAGTGGAGCCTGGGAAGTACAAGAACATAGCAACAGTATCTGGTGTGAGCCCTCTTGCTACATTATAACATGAAGAGGGCATCACACAGTGAGACAGAGCTAGCTACTGTTTCTCTACATGTCCTTGTAAAGCCACGTGTGCCATCACGGACATTCTACTCATGACCACATCTAAACTCAGTTCCTGGGCAGCTATTGAACACACTGAGCAAAAGTTCTGCTTCCTAGTATACAACAATAGATGTTTTCTTGCTTTGACTGGAAAAAACTTTTCTCCATCAGGACCACACATAACCTGGCCTTGAAAAGTAGGAGAACTGGAACCCAGTTTCCTTCCTTTTCCTCCCCTGAAAAGGAGCATTGTGCCTGTGAGTAGTGGTTACTTCCAGTGCACAGAAGGAGAGGGAGTGGTCAGGTTTATGGTCACATTACCTATGTTTAGTGTACCTCCTGCAGGTGACCCTCCCAGGAGATGTCTTCAGGAAGAAGTTAAAAAACAGACAGCAATGAAAGCCATTATCTCTGGGGTTTGTCTTCTTTCTTTTTCTGGACAACTTTTGGAAGAGCAGAGGCCAGATCAAAGACAAGATGGGAAGGCTCTTGGTGACCACTGTTTGACTCTGTGCCACCTCCCCCACACTGACCCTGTCTCACCGTACATGGACCAGACTAATGGATATTGATGAATCATCCCCTAGATTCTGAACATAACCTTGTCAGCTTTCATAAGGAGTAGTTAACAGTCAACATACAGTCAATCCTCTGTATCCATGGGACTTGGGTTCCAGGTCTCTTCATTGCTATCACATCTAGGGATGTCCAGGTCTCCTCTGTAAAACTCTATAGTATTAGCATAAAACCCAGTCACATCCTCCTTATACCGTACATCAAAGTAGATGTCTTACAACATCCAATAGGGTGTTGATTCTGTGCAAACACATTGGGCTATTAGGAAATCATGACAAAAATAGATATTTTCATGTTCAGCACAGAAATAACATTTAAAAAAACAGTCTCTTCTTCCTTCTCCTTCTCTCTCCTGTTTCCCTTCATATCTCTCCCTCCACACCCTCTTTTCCTTTCTTTTTTTTTCTTTATTTTCATGAGGATGGGTGTATTAAGATAGGAATCTCACATGTTTCCCAGGGTGGTCTTGAATTGAAGATCCCCTTGTCTCTTCCTCCTGAGGGATGTGTGTACACCAGGCTCAAGGTTTTCCTGAAAGCTTTCCTTCTGTGGTCTTCTACATCATGCCAAACGTGAGCTGTGATCTGTCTCTGAGATCTTGCGCTGTCTCTCAGAGGTAGGTTGTTGTCTGACGAGCAGGTAATGAACTCTGGTTAATGTTCATGCCCACAGCTGTTGCAGATGCTCAGTATTAATTATTGGCCATCTGATTCTCAGGAAGCATATTATACAGGGACAGCAACTTTTCAATTTGTTACTTCATGAAGTTTGCACTAGCAAACATTAAATTAAAGAGTGTGATTTCCCTGGAACGTGCCCAGCAATTAATTTTGCATCAACAAATTAGGA
Source organism: Dicrostonyx torquatus (assembly GCA_028555095.1). Taxonomy (NCBI): domain Eukaryota; kingdom Metazoa; phylum Chordata; class Mammalia; order Rodentia; family Cricetidae; genus Dicrostonyx; species Dicrostonyx torquatus. Next base: position 103,283 of record JAQHUG010000272.1, on the reverse strand, counting down.
GAGCAGCCTTCAGACACACATGTTCACTCTCCACAGTCTGCTTTTGAAAATCGTTGTCAAGCGCAGTTCTTTCTTCCAGTCATCTTGATCGACTACAAATCTGTTCATTACCAGAACCCAATTCATTGTAAGCACATTGACTAAATCATGGGCACAGTGATACTGGACAGTTGTATTAGGAGTGAAAACTCAAAACCCTTGCCAAAAAAGTGCTAATATCCCATCTTGGGAGCTCTCATCACCTTCCCTAGGAAGGAAGGTGAATATTTGAGCTGGTCAAGGTTCTACAGCTTCTCATTGGAGAAGACGCTATGCTACCCAGAGGCTTTCATTAACACCCACACTGCATATCGGAATATTCCCCCTCATGTGGGAGGACGGTCGTGTAAAATCCATGTGTGTGAGCGCATTCACACATCCGCTCCTTCAGCTAGAGAACTGATTACAACAGGAACGGGCTACGGAAATGGTGCTGTGGAGATTCGCTCACCTGGAAACAGCTTTCCTTTAAAAATTAAAGACATTGAGAAGTCTGATTTTTACTTTAAAGTATTTTATATGTATAAATATTAAATTAAAATTTCAGATTATTTTTTAAAACTTTATTATAAAAATTTCAAATGAAATCAACGTCACCGATGAACATTTGTTTAAAGGAATTTACTGTACACAGGGTAATACCTTTCTCAGGATTAATCTTTCATTGTTATCTCAGAATGTTAAATCAGTTCAGTGGAGGCCCCATGGGCTGCTCTCAGCATTATCTCCCAGTACTGTTCTACTTAAGGTGTCCTGGACAGGAGGTGACTCCAGAGAAGAGACTTCTCCAGGATTGCTGCACCTTCTTAGACAAGTTCATCGGGAAAAAGCATCAACTTTAATAAGGAGGAAATGAAAGAGTTAGGATGAGGTGTTCGTCAACCTGAGGGGGCTCAACTGGAACCATCTTGGATATGGAGCACTGTAGAAGTAAAATAGAAACAGGAATCCCGATGGAAACAGGAAGCAGTGATTCTCACACATGTTACCCACCAACAATCTACCACGTCCACAATCTGTGAATGCCCTGTACCTATGTGTAGACTGGTGTCATGACATTTCACTGATGCACTGGCTGCTGGTCTATATCTTACATGTGAAAATCTCCTATAATCACGAGGAAAAATTTTTTTTCTTTTTTTAAAAAATAGCATCCTTATGAGGAACAAACACGACTAGGCCCCACACCAGTATAGCAGCTAACAATCACATATGTTTTAAAGACGCTGCAGTTTCTTCCTTCCTGTTTGTTTTTGGAGACTTAGAAGGGAGCTTTGCTCTGATCTCTCTTGTAAGTGTTTTTTTTGTGAGTGCGTTTTGAGAATGGATTCATTTAATAGTTGGTTTGTGTAGATGCTATAGTTTGAATATGTAGTTTTTTTCTTTCGGAAACTCAAAGTAGTAGCATTAGGAGGTAGGGCTTAGTCAAAGGAATTTTGTCAAAGGATTGAGAATACTTGCTTCTGAGGATTTCCTTGAATTAACCAGATAACTAACAAATCACCTATCTACCTACCTTTATATACAGATCACAGGAGATCGTATTTACTTTGCTGTTCATTAGGGTCAGGGTTGTAGTGCAAGACGAGTGTATTTAGTCCAAGAGAGTGTGTTATGTGATATTTTGTTTGTGTTCTGACAAATAAAGCTTGTTTGGAGTCAGAGGGTGGACCTAACCACCTGCTGATCAAAATTAATCATAGAGGTTTGGAAGACTGTTGACAGAGAGAAGATAGGACGTAGGAAGGCAGGGTTGAGAGAGGAAAGAACAGAAGAGGTAGGAAGTCACTGGTGGCTGCTCCCCTGATTCTCTGGAGAGAAAGAACCTGAAAGCGGGTTCTTACCCAATATCTAACTCCCGATTTTTTATTGATAAAGGGTAATTAATTAAGGACTCAGGAGCGTGTTCAGTTTGGAGTTAACCTGGTTAGCAGGGTGGACAATTATTTACTCCAGGGTGAGGATGCTCGTTCTGAGGGAAGACTGATCAGTCTGGGATGGAGATGCTAAGGAGGGGGCAGAGGTGCTCACTGTGTGGTAAGGATGTTTAGTCTTGAGTGAGGGCTTTATGCTTGTTGTGAGAGTTCATCACGCCAGGGTGAGGGCGTACATTCCGAGGGCAGACTGATTAGTCCAGGGTCAGGGTTTTTAGTCTTAGAATGTGGATGCTAAGAAGAAGATGGGGTACTCAGTGTGTGGTAAATGTTATCAGTCTGGGGTAAGGGTAAGGGTGTTCAGTCCAGTACGAGGATATACAGTTTGGTATTAGGATGTTCATTTGAGGTAAGATTGCTTGACCTGGGCTAAGAGTTTTCATCCTTAACTAGGGGTCTTCTGTATGTGGCAGGTATATTCATTTGGAGATAAGAGTGTTCAGTCTGGGGTAAGGCTGTTACTCCATGGTGAGGGTGTTCATTCTGGAGTAAGGTGTAAGGTCCAAGGCTTATATGTGTTCTAAGATGAAGGCATTGTTTAGTAGTAGGGATGTTCACTTGGAAGTGAGAGAGTTGATTTTAGGATTAGAGTTTTCATGTTGAGGAGAAGGTGATCAGTCCATAAGGAGGTGATTAGTTTGGGGTGTTCAGTCCAAGGATATTCAATCTGAGGTTAAGGTTTTTTTTTTTCATGATCATGCCCCATAGACCTATATCTTTGCATGCTTGGCTCTCAGTTGGTAGAACTGTCAGGGAAGGGTTAAGAGGTGTGGCCTTGGAGGGTGTGTGCCACTGGGGATGGGCTTTAAGGTTTCAAAAAAGTTCAAATCATTCAGTTATTGCTCCTCCCACCCCCACCCGTGCATTGTACTTGTGGATCAAGATGTAAGTTCTCAGCTACTGCTCCAATGCCTGGCTGCCTGCTGCTCTGCTCCCTGATGTAGTGGTCATAGACTCTAACTCTCTGGAACTGTCAGCCCCAAACACTTTCTTTTATGAATTACCTTGCCCATGGTATTTTTGTTGCAACAATTGAAAAGTAACTAAGACCGAAATTGATACCAAAGAGGGGAGTATTGTTCTGACAGACCTGATCATGTCTTTTGTATTTTATTTATTTATTTTAGGATTGTGAAAGACTAGCATTTTAGACTATAAAAGTGTGGGACACCACAAGTGGGGCACTGTAAGTGAGACACTTAATGGACAGTTCTAGAAGGAGCTTGGAAAATGTTGTGACATCTATGTGACAGCTACACAGATTGTGAAGGCCCAGATCAAGAGGTTTCAGAGGGAAGCAATATTAGCATTTGGGCTAGACACCATTCTTGTGATAATTTGACAAAGAATCTGGTTGATTTTTTTTGTCCTTGTCCTAAGAATTTGCCAAAGGTTAAGTTGAAAAGCGGTGAACTAATTTCATCGGCAGGAGACATTTTAAGACAGCCTAATAATGACTCTGTTGTGTGCTTATTAGTAATCTTTCTTTTGTAGATGTACAATGAAAAAGAGCAGAGGGAGGGGTGGAGTGGAATACAAAATGTATAGTTTGAGGGAGAAATAGAATAGCAGGAAATTTAATGTTGGCATCAAGGCTTATACTCAAAGAGATAAGAAGAATAAGAAGAGACCCAGTGGACTGAAGAGAGTGGCACCCTCAGGGCAAAAGCCAGGCAGGTTAAGCTTCCAACTTGTTAAAAAAAAAAAAGGAAACTATCTAAGGAATTTTCTGCTCTGGAAACAAGGTAAAGCTTATGTAACCAAGGAGAGCAACAAATAAAGTTCTTGCAAATGTAGTTCAAGGAGGGGTTGGGTTCTATGTGGAGCAGGCAGCCTCACTCAGCAAGTGGTTCTGGCTGCAGAGTCACAAGGAACACAAGAGGAAAGGGGTTGGGGACTCTTACTCTGTAGTGAAGGAAAGATGCTGAGGCCAGGTTTGTGGCAGGGGTATCTCTGCGTGGAGGCTCAGTGAGTTCACTGCGTGGAGCTATGAAAGTTAAGAATGGATTGCGCTGGAAACCCCAAGAGTGTTGGAGATTGCAGAGATAAAGGATATCTTCCAAGGACCACTTCAGACAGGCAGTGGAACAAGCCCCAATGAGAGAAATGTGTTGTGGTCAGCAAAGATGGAAGGGTAGAACCATCTAAGCCCTTTGACATCTAGCATAGAGCTACAGAATTTGAGTTTGCCTTGCTGGATCTTGGTCTTGCTTTGGTTCAGTATTTCTTTATTATGCCCCTCCCCATTTCTCCATTGTGAGTGATAATATACATTATGTGCCATTTTATGGTGGAACCATCATGAAATTTGCTTTTTTATTTCAAACAGGGCTTACGATTAAGAGATAGCTGTGAGTTGGGCTGGAGAAATGGCTCAGAGGTTAAGAGCACTGACTGCTCTTCCAGAGGTCCTGAGTTCAATTCCCAGCAACCACATGGTGGCTCACAGCCATCTGTAATGAGACCTGGTGCCCTCTTCTGGCCAGGCAGGATACATAATATATTATGTATATTATGTATACATAATAAATAAATAAATAAAAGTACATTTAAAGAGGTAGCTGTGAGTCTCAGAAGAGGGCTTCTAAGCTAGGGCAACAGTGTTCATTGCCATGTGAGCCCATACAGTGGAGGGTGCAGTTAAGGTTTGTCAGTTCACTGTAGTTTGGGTGCTGAGTAAGGTATTCAGTGAGGGAGGTGAGCGGCTAGTCTTGGATGCAGTGTTTGGTGCTCGGTGAGCGTGTTCAATAAGGATAAAGTGTATGGTCCATTGTGAGGTCCTTCAGTCTCTGGTGAGGTAGTCAGTGTTGGGTGAGTGCGTGTTCCCTGCTAGGTTAGGGTGTTCTTTTTGGGGATAATGTGTTCAGTCAATTGTGTGTTGCTCGGTCTTCAGGAAAGGCAATCAGTTCTGTGTGAGTGTGTTCAGTGCTGCTTCCGGGTTTTCACTGCTGAGTGATGGTTTTCTCAGTGTGGAGCGAGGGTGTTCGTTGCTGAACACTTGGGTCAGGTGAATGTGTTCAGTTCAAGGTGAGGTTGCTCAATTATTTGTTCAGTGTGAGGTGAGGCTGTGCATTGAGGAGTGTGTGTACATGCATGCATGCATGCGTGTGTGTGTGTGTGTGTGTGTGTGTGTGTTCAGAGTGGGATGAAGGTATCAGTTCATTATGAGGTTACATATTGTTCGGTGTCTTAGTTACTTTTCTATTGCTGTGAAGAGACACCATGGTCAAAATGATTTATAAAAGAAGACATTTAACTGGGGACTTGTTTCCAGGCAGGGAGCATGACAGCAGGCGAGCATGAATGGCACTGAGCGAGCAATAACTGAGAACTTACATCTAATCTACATGCAGCAGGCAGGAGGGGCTAGGATTTGCTGGCTTCTGAAACCTCAAAGTCCATCCTCAGTGGCATACCACCAAGGACAAACCTCCTAGTTCTTTCTGCCCACTAGGGACCAAGCATCAGATTTATTTGTCTATCAGAGCCATTCTCATTCCAACCACCACTTTTCACTCTCTGGGCCCCTTAGGCTGTGGCTGTATTGTCACACAAAAGTCCCCATAGTCTTTCATAGTCTCCACACTGTTTCAAACCCTGAAGTCTCTTCTGAGACACAAGGCCCTCTATCAGTTGGAAACCCCTGTAAAATAAACCAGCAAATTCCAACATAAAATGGCATAGAATATGTATTACCATTCACAATAGATGGGGGCAGGTTGAGAAGCCCTGGGAGGAGCCATGAGTACTGAGTGAGACTTGTCCTGGGTTTGAGATCTAACTTTCCAGCCTTTTGTTGATGACAAGGTGTGGAGTAGTATCTTCTATAACTACTTCTTGCTGAGACTGGGGCATTAATGTCAGGGCCCAGGAAGGCTGAAATGATGGTCAAGGGATAGGAAGGGAGAGAGGAGTGTGTTGTGGGGGCACACGTCTGTTTCACGTCTGGAGCTAGGGATAGTTCTAGAGAAAAATTCTTTATGACTATTCTGAATCCCTTGGACTCTCAGAATAAAACAGAGCTTAGCAGGACTGTATTCTATTCTTGTGTCTCGTATTATTTATTTATTTGCTTATATATCTTCCCAATCTACAGGTATTGCCTTAAACTAAGATGCTTTTATATTGTATTACTTGTAACATTCTATGTCATGCAACACCAGCTTGTCCCCAAAGCCTTGGAGCGATTTCGGGGGGAAAAAGCCTCCAGCAGATGTGCATGAAGACAAACTTTTCTTCTGTAATTTGTTTCTGTCTATAGCCAAGAGTCCTCTCTCCTTATACCATGCTCCTGAGGAGAAAAGTGGAGAGCCCCACCACAGAAGACCTGGATTCAAAGCCCAGTGTTGGAGTGTGAGCGCCTCTGAGAAGGGTAACTGCATGTTTCTGAGCTTTACCAACAGGCTCCCTGAGGGCTGTTGGCAATGTTACCGGAGTATGTTTGTGAGCTGCCACGTGTCTGTGCATACCCAGGGAGGGTACGCTTAGGACCTGGGAAGGTAGTGGGAGGACTCTACCCCATGCTCAGACATAATTTCAGTATATGTGACATGTGAAATGGCAAACTTGCCACCTTTAGGCTTCCCAGTCCAGAGTCCGACATTCAAAGAAGAGACTCAAGGCTTAATTGCTGAAGGGATATAGCTGTAAGGTCAACTGTGGGAGCAAATAAGTGACCATCTCATGGTACTGCCAGTGTTGGGGAACAGACCACCCTGGCTTGTTCTCTGAGTGTCCCAGTGCATTGCTTATGGTCTCATTTGTCAGTGTCGTCCTGAGCCCAGGTCTCCAGCAGTCATAGCTTCTGCACCAAAGAGCCCACAAAGCATTTGCATGCCTCCTTTTATGGGCTGGGCTGTGTTCTCTGTGAACCGATGTGTTGGAGCTCCCATCTCCATGGCCTTGGAGGGTGACAGTGTTTGGAGATAGGGCTTTTCATTAAACTAAACTGTTGCTGTTAGGGTAGGAATGTAATCCAATCTACGTCCTTGTAAAAGGAGTAAATCGGAACACACAAGGAGATGCTCACGCAGAAAAAAAAAAGGCTAAACAAGGACACAGTGAGAAGATGGCCATCTGTAAGTCAAACAGAGGCCACAGGAATTGACCGTATTTGCCTGCACCATCACCATGGACCTCCCCCTCTGTTGCTGTGAGACAGGGATGCCTGTTATTTTGCCCCTGCTCCTGGTCTTCAGAACTTTCTTATGGGAGCCCCAGAAGACTACTGATAAATGCCCTTTTATTTAACCTTTAGCACAGTCATTCACGGCAAGTACCGCAGTCTCAGACGTACACATAGAAGCATTTGCATGTAGAGTGGTCGTGTTACCAGCTTCAGATTACCCAGCACCTTAGACCCCATGGTTGCAAATCCTCGGCCCTCGAGCATGTTTTCCAGCAGGGGGTGCTTGGTCTTTTTCTATGTGCCCGCCCCAGGTGGGTTGTAAACCAGCGCTCATTATTACCACAGCATGCCTCATGACCCCTCACCTCTGCTTCCACTTTTCTTTTCTTTGAAAGCCTGATCAAATAAAGACTGCCCACCCAACCCTGCAAAATGTGCATGTGTTGGGGTGGTAGTGGGTGGGTGTGGGTGTACACGTGTGTTTATCTGTACTTGCGCTTGTGAAGGCTAGCGGTCAACACTGAGGGTCTTTCTTGGTCACTCGAACTCACTAGTTTGGGTAGGCTGGCTGGCCAGCGAGGCCCCAGGATATATCTGTCCTCGCTTCAGAGAGGTTGCTCTGGGGTTGCAGAGGTGTACTACTTTATCCAGTTGTGGCGCTAGAGCTATGGACTCAGGTTCTCATGCCTATGAAGCTAGACCTTCACCTACTGAGCCATCTCTCCAGTCCAAGTCAAGTTTCTGATAGACAAAAGTTTGGGCCGATTTTCAGTACCCTAGTATACTAAAACAAACCCACAAATCAAAATGCCACTCTTCAGATCACTAGAGGTTCCTGATTTTCAGTGTTGGTGAACCATTTAATTATTTTATTTTACTTTATTTTTTGAGATAGGGTATGACTGTGTAGCTCAGGTTGGCCCCAAGCTTGAAATCCTCTGGCCTCAGTCTTTTGGTCGCTGGTATTATTAGGTATCATGCCAGGCTAGACTCACAGATTTCATTCTGGAAACTTCAGGGTTTCTGGGAAAATGGGGAATGGGCTGAGGGAGGCTAGCTAGATCAGCCTGTGTTAGAATGTATTTTCAATATTCAAAGGGCTTTATGTCTTGACCCGAAGATGGTTAGTGTAGAAAATTGTGAGGTGAAAGATGAACAGTGCAGGCACATGGAGGGCCATCAGAAGTGACAGCTTGACAGAGTGAGTAGCAGAGAGCTGTCTGTCAGTCCCACCATTAGCCATGCCTCACAGTGGCGTTGTTTTGTGCAGGGGCCCGCAGCCCCAGAATTCCCGGTCACTTCCAAGATGTCCTTGTGCTCATAGTTTCATAAAGCAATTAATGTTTACGATGACCTTGAGCCATCAAGAGGAGTAAATTATGCTCTGTTTACTCTGATCTAAGGCAGGGGCTTACATAAAACACTTAATTAACATTAAAAATAACTAACACTTACCTAACTCTATGTGCCAGGGTTTGTGCCCCATGCTTTATAGGGATTATCTCATTGTAGAAATATTCCCGTATAAAATGGCTTTAACTAAAAACAATTTGGTGCTTAAGCTTCAGTTGGCTGAAAATTGCACATATATGGAAAACATTCACTAAGCAGGCTTTGACTAAATGATGGCTTCCATGTTCTCCTTTTGGACTCTATGTGTATACATAAACATAGAGAGTTTAGTTAGTATGTTCAGTGTGTATTTTGTACTCTGGTGGATCCTTGGGAAAGGCACGATGAGACTCCACTTGAAGAGCAACAGTTCCTCCAGTGGGCTAGCATCAAACCTTATGCATGCTATTTTCCTGTACATGAATGCTGATAATAAAGTTTAAGCTATAAATTAGACACAGCAATAGGTTAATAACAATATTTATATCTCATGGTAAAAGCCATACAGACCGCTTCTCCCTTAAAATATAGCATGCACTAATCTTCCTGTGATGATGTGAGATGGCACTCTCCCTCCACAATGCATTAAGTGTAGGTAGATAAGACAAACTCTGTGATAGCAATAGGTTTCTACGGAAGGGTTATCTGAACATAGAACTTCTAGCTATGACAGTAGACCTGAGACAGATGCAACAATGGAGCAAGCCATGGGTGGACAACATATACAGACTAGATACAAGACAACGGGATGATTTTTCTTCTTGGGTGAGATCAAGAAAGACAGCACGACATTGTTTTCTGTTAACATAGTCATGTTTCAGATCTTACACAGCCTTCTGGGGCCACCCATAGCACGACATTGTTTTCTGTTCTTAAGATAGTCATGTTTCAAATCTTACACAGCCTTCCAGGGCTATCCATACTGCTCGGGTTATTGTCCACATTCACCTTGGCCTCACTTCTTCCCTTCTCTAGGCTCCTGCACTCCCCACTATCTGTCCATTGTGTACCTACCAACTTGCGCTGCTACTCCTTTTGCATGCTGAGAGCCCTTCCTTCTCTGGACCACAGGCAGGCGTTCTGTCTCCTCTGTAGACTTTCTGATGCTGGTATGTCAGTCCTCTACCCATCTCCCGGGAGCTTCACTTTCCTCTTGTAGACAATAAGGATTATACTACTCATGTATATATGTATACAACATAATGTTGGCTGATCTGTGCATTTATCTAAATAACACACAAAGAGATCACTGCGCAAATGTTACTTGTCCATAGTGCATTTTGTATAGGAACCAATGTACTAAGATGTGGTATTCATATAACTTTTCTTTTTAAGTGTTTTGGCAAAAATTGCTAATTTTTATGTTTGTGTCATGAACACACATGTTATGGCACATGTGTGAAGGTCAAGGCAACTTTATGGAGTTGGCTCTCTCCTTCCATCTTTGTATGAGTTTGAACTGAGTTCCTAGGTTTACGCAGTAAGTGCCTGCCCTCACATAGCCTAGAAGTATATTTCTTTTAGTAATCAACATAGAACAATCTGCCCAGCCTGTGCCTTGAGCAGGGCCCATCTGTTGCTTCTACATTGGCATCATGAACCTCTGAGCCAGCCTTCTCCAATGACCTAGACATTCAGATCTCTTTCTCTACTTTGAGACGGATCCACTGAAATACTAGATATTCTGTGTTGCAGAGTGAATGTTTTATGTCCTTCTGAAATAGTCCATGGAAACTGGGGCTGCAGAGTGATGTGATTGTGAGGGGTGCCCCTGGGAGGACTGTCAAGTCACAAGTACAGAGCCCTCGTGGAGACCCCATAAGTGTGATTCTATCATTAGAGAAGAGACCAGAGAGCTCTGTTATCCCTTGTGCCGTGGGGAGACCACAAGAAGATTGCAGTCTGGAAGTGGCCATCTGTGGACCTCAGCAGACACCTAAGCTGGCATCCTGACTTTGGACTTCCTGAATTTCCAGGGTTTCTGAGTTGCATGATCTATATTACTGTGTTACAGCGATAGACACTCTCTGTTGGGTCCCTGAAGTGGAAATACACATGTACCATGCACCATCTGTGAGCAGTCTGTAATGACATGTGGATGTCAGCTTTGTGAGAACAAAGCCCACTTTGGATAAATAGCAAAGACCAGTGCCCACATGGTCCTGTAGAGGTGTAATGTCCTTTGTCCCCTCTTTTATCTTTCTGGATCTACTTATTCTAGTAGCCCTCTTGCTACATTGGAAGGCTCTATTTTTCTGTAACTCTGTAACTACATTTCTGCTACTATTACCTTCCATCAACTATTTTCTTTAAATCAAAAGCACATCCATGTCTTTTATCTTCGATGTTCTATTCTGAACTCAAGAAGAAAAATAAAACCAAGTGGTGGTGGCTCACGCCTTTAATCCCAGCCCTTGGGAGACAGAGGCTAGTGGGTCTCTACAAGTTCAAGGCCAGCCTGATCTACAGATCTAGTTCCTGACAGACTCTAAAGGCTAAACAGAGAAACCCTGTCTCAAAACACACACCCCCACAAAAGGAAAAAAAAAGAAAAAGAAAAATGAGACAGTAGCATGAGACGAACGCCTTCTTATTGCGAAGAGCCCTGCTCCCCCAATCCAATGCACAAACAACTAGAAGAACGGTCACATTACATGTTCTCCAGAATTACTTTCATGAGTCTGAAGTGTTAAAGAAATGCATTTGACTTTCCCAAACATATTCTGTGTTTTACAAGCCCTAGTTACTGGTACTTGTAAAATAGGGCAGAACTAGCCTGTTCCAAGAAGTGGGTGGGGTCAAGCACAAGCCTCTTTGCTTTTCTGCCTCCAAATCCCCACCTTTCATTTCGCTTTCATGTTCTTGGCCTTTCCGCAAGCTTTGGCACTGTTTACAATGACTTGCAATCATTAATTTATGAGAGCTGCTCTCACTTGCAAGCAGTCCCTTCCTCTCCTTTCCCTCCCCGCTCCGACTCCCTCTTTTTGTTTCCTACTCTTTTTGTTTTCTTTTTGAGACAGAATCTCAGTATGTAGCTCAGGCTGGCTCAAAGCTCTCTCCACTCTTCTGCTTAAGCTTCCTAAGCTCTAGGGATAGAGGCATGCCATGCCACATGCGTGTATAACAACCTTTTCATTCAAATGAATGCTTTTCTGTAGTGGCAATGGCACCTCTCTTGTCTATAGGTTAGGGAACCTGCAGGCTGCTGCCACCCCACACTTGCCTCTTCTTTCTTCTCCATCTGGACTCTCTCTCCTCCAGGTCCTGCGATGTCTGGTGAAGTCTCCCACCCTCTCTCATGCGTCCACTATGGCACTGGCACTCTCAGCAGAGTTCTGGCCTGCCTTTTCCCCATTTGTAAGTTTCAATTCCATCTGCTCTGTCCTCTGCCTTCCTCAGAGGCCTGCCACGTCTTCCTAAAGGGACCTGCCTTGCTCTTGCATTCCCTCTTGTTGCTTTGTAAGTCATGGTTATTTACAAGGTTTTGCTAGATCTAGGAAGTTGCCAGGTATTGTTGTTGAGAGAACTAGCCCCCAACTCTGGTCACAAAGGTTTGGAAGCCAACTGCTGTGTCTGAGATGGTTCAAGGGTCCCCCAGAGTTTCACATGAGGGTATTTTGCTCCCTAATTATGAGAGATAGTGGGACCTAGTTCTCACAAGAGCAGGTTGCTGTTGCTCGAGGCTACCTCATGTCCTTGGCGTCTTCTACATGCAAGTATTTTTCTTTTCCATGTCCTGCATATCTAGGATGCTCGTCATCAGAGACCAAATAGTTAGTGGCACATTATCCTGGATATTTAGGCTCATGAACTATGTGTATGGATAATGCAAATATTTTTACTTTATAAACAACCTAG
>JAQHUG010000272.1:59237-75656 GCA_028555095.1 Dicrostonyx torquatus | reverse complement strand
AGTTTCAGTAAAACTTAACTCCTTTAGACTTGCTCTAAAAGGGTGTGTGTGTGTGTGCATGTGTGTGTTTGAAGCCTGCTACAGCTAAAGGAAATATTTCCTTTAGGCTATCTACAAAACTTACTTAATTTTCCTTTTCCAAACTTGCTCATAGAGTTTGACATTTGTATATAAATTTGTATATAGATAAAGAAAGCAGACTGAATGGTGGAGAACTTTCCAGGCAGAGAATCTTTAATCAGAAGAACTTATCAAAGGAAGCAGAAGCCATTTAACAGTTTGTGTCATAAATAAGCAGACAGAGGGATGCGAAAAACCCTACATTTATGTAATGTTTCAGAAACTCATTCGCTAAGACTGTTTGTCTCCAAGAGCAAGGTCAATATCACAGACAAGGAGGACCCGTCCTTAAGCCAGGAGAGGAGAATGAGTCTCCATAGTCCTTGGGTCATCTTGGATCTTGGTCACGCCACTTGCTTCTGATGCCTTTAAAACACACAGCAGAGTCATCAAAGCCCCCAGGAACATTCACAAAGCACTGTGGGTTCCATGGAGGATGGGCTTTCACAACAGACGCTGTGCCATTATTTACCCTGGACTTGGCAGAGACGTAAAATAGATAGGAACAGGTTGAGCAGAGTTTTGAGATGACTTCATCTTCTCCCTTGTTGATAGCTATCAGTAGCCCACAAGGACCATATGGAGAGATTGTCACATGGCTTTATTATATTTCTAGCTCAGTATATTTGTCGCAATTTCTCTATTTTAAGCAGAAACAGAAAAGGCAGACATATGATTATTTTTTAAAATATAAAATGAGCCCCAGATATAAAAGCCCAGCAAATTGTTATCTATTAAAAATAATTCACCTTTTTGTTTTGTTTTGCCTTGTTTTTTTGAAACAGGGTTTTTCTGCGTAGCCCTGGATGTTCTGGAACTTTCTCTGTTAACCAGGCTGGCCTTGAACTCACAGAGATCCACCTGCCTCTGCCTCCTAAGTGCTGGGATTAAAGGTGTACACCACCATTGCTCAGGCAATTCAGCCATTTTTTAAAAAGCCTTTTCTGTGTAGCATATTGATGCAGACGTCAATGTCATACAAAACTGAGAGCATACAGGTAGGCATAAGCTTGGGATGGCATTCATCATGGCAATCTTTAATGTCTTACCTTCTTTATTAGTTGCTGAGTAATGATTAAACATTCAATACTTATTAGATTGAAACTTAGATTCAATACAACAAAGAGGAGAAAAATACCCAATAATTAGAGACAAGAATCAATGAAGGAAATCACATGGAGGACTTTGAAGACAGGTGATTCATCTACATGAATCACAGCATCTACATAGGTGCAATTCTTTCTATTTGCTATTTGTATATGAGTCTCTCTGTGTGTGGACCACATGTATGTAGTTGCCCTTGAGGGGCAGGAGAAGGCATTGGATAATCTGGAGCTGGCAACAAAGGTTGTGAGCTTCTTACCTGAACTAAGGTCCTCTGGTAGAATAATAAACAGTCTTAGCTATTAAATCATATAGCCCAAGGATTCTCTTTTGAATACCACTTTTGATGTGGACAGAAAGAAATTGTGTAGACTGTGTTTCTAGTCAAGGTCAGGGTCCAATTTCTTTTGAGTGAGAGAAGATGATTAGATACTGGAGACATGCACCGTTGTTTAATACAATTCAATTCTTCTTTTTCCTCTTCTCCTCCTCTTTCTCTCCATCTTTTTATTCTCCTCCTCCTATCAAAGAACATTCAGTAACTAGGTTTCTGGTCCATCCTTGGTCACTAATGCTTTGCTTGTGACTTAAAAGTAATACAAGGGTAAGTCCATGGCCACCTAGCTGTAAGGTTTGTATGTGAATTCTAACTATCCCACTTGATAACTGTGTGACCTCAGGTAAACCAACACTGCCGAGTTTTTATCACCTCCCTTCCTTATGATACCATCAGGATTAAATAACATAGAACTGACAAGGAACATGGAACACAGCACAGAGGGAGGTTATCTGTTAGTCACTGGGACATATTGGTCAGTTTGAACACATGAAGTACCAGTTTAACTATCAATCACTCCCAGTCTGAATTTTAGGACTAGTTTGGCCCCAGGTTAAAAACAGGGAAGAAATGAGGAATGAGAGCCACGGACTGGCTGGCTCTTAAACAACATTACAGGTTTGCTCTCAGACACTTCAGTATTTGCCCAGTTGGATCCACATGGTTATTTAGAAGGATATTCAAGAGAATCCTCAGGTTTTAAATAAACACAGGTAGCACAAAAACACCCTCAGTGCTGCAGATCCAAACCATTAGCTTCTCAAGTTCACTGATGTGAAAATGGAAGAATTGAAAGCTGGTGTCTAACTCTCCCACAAAGCCTTTTTTTTTTTTGTTTATTCCTGTCAGGTTATTTAGTTAATCAAATGTCACCACTATTCTTTGTAGCAGAAGAAAGAATCCAACATTAGGTAACTCCTTCTCGGGTGTGGAGAGGGCAGGGATGTGATGCCCCGATGCGTATGTCTTCCTGGTCATTCAGAATTTAGACAGGCAAAGAATGTCGCCACCAAGACAGGGTCTCATGGTCTGATTGTTTATTTCCTTCCAGTGTCCTTGTCTTACAATGTAGCACTGTTGCTATTCTCTCCATGTGGTGGATCTGGCTAAGTCTCTCAGGCTCAGCAAGGGTAGCACTAGGAGAGTTCACTCTAGTCTCCCTACAGACAGACAGATACAGATGTATCAAGGTATAGATGGATCCTGAGAGTTCTGAGAAGATTTTATAATACATCTCTTCACCCACTCAATTAAATGCAGACTGAAGTAGAAGATTAGAGCAATTTATCTTGAACTTGAGAGATATGTCAGAGCATACTGAAGATCAGGACTGAACCACTCTAGCTCAGCATAAAAACGATTAAACTAAATCTCTCCTCACTGCACACATAAACATAAGGTGGAGGAGAAAACCACACACACACACACACACACACACACACACACACACACGCAGACACATATGCACACTCACATGTCTGTAACTAGAAACTTCTTCCACAATTGTTTAAAAGACTTTAAAATGTCGGAAGTGCTTTAGCAGGAAAAATGAATAATAAATTGCAGTATAATTATATAAAGTAACACTACAAATTGGTGAAAATAATGAACCAGAGCTAGACACATATAATCTGGACGTCTTTCAGTTACATGGTGGATAAGTTTTAAAGAGCTGCTGTACATTGCATGTGGATACAGAGAAATGCAAAGGAAGGGCAAAAACACACAACGGTGAACATCCAAATAGGAGGTCTGGGGAGGAGCTTGGGGAGCAGGGCTTGCATTCAGGAATAACTGATGGGCGGGTGGCTTCTGCTCTGTATTTCAATTCTTATAGGATGATTATTTAGCAGAAGAGCACGTGCTAGAGTGAGATGTAAGATCAGATGATAAAGCCTAAACACACAACCGCTCCACTGTGCATAGAATCTCCTCTTCACCAGCAGCTGTTGTTTTGCCTCCTTCCCCTGGATATCTAATTCCTTTCGTAGTCCTCCATCTTTCTCTCCAGCCTAGTGCATAGGGAAAATCAAGAGAATGTTCTGTCTGTCTGCCTATCTATCTATGATCTACTATCTACTATCTTCTATCTGCCCATCATCTATTTATCCATTTACCGATCTATCTATCCATTCATCTGATTGATTTATTTACCTTCTTACCTTTCTATAAGTTCATCTATTTTTCTAAATATGCCTTTATAATTTGACTAATTGTTTGTTTATCTGTCTATCCACCTATTTCTCTCATCGATCTATTCATTTACCTAACATCTATTCTTAATTAGGTATGCCCAGCCTCTGGCCCATGTGCATACAATGGTAGCAGCACAAATAAATGTGGCTCAACACAGATTCATAAATGTCATTAACACAGTGTGAGGTTTTTGTGCTATCTTAAAACTCAATTGTGTGATTCTAGAGCATAAATCATGCAGATGATAAAAGGCTGGAAATTCCATTGTGAGTGTATGTGTGTGCATATGTGTGTGTTCTCTCTGTGTGTGTATGATGTGTGCATATGTGTGTGTATGCACATGTGTGTGTATGTGTGTGTTCTGTGTATGTATGTGTCTCTTTCTCTATGTGAGTGTGTGTCTGTGTGTATATGGTGAAATACCTTGAGTTACTCTACTGACCCCAGGTTTAGTTTGAAAGCCTTAAATCTCTCTGATGGAACTACTTCTAAAAATGCTTTTCTGGGTAAAGATCTCAAAATGAAGAGGAGGGGATGCACACCCCCACCCTCTGCCCTGAGCATCCAAAGAGACTCAGCACTAGTTAGCAGGAATTCTTCAGGACTGTTAAGCCTTTGCATTCTGTTCTGAGCAGAGTGACTGCCAGGCAGCTGTGAGTGACCTCCTTCAATTGCTGAGGGGAGCCACCAGCTGTCATCTTCATGCTATTATTTGCTACTTATTGATTTTTTTTTTCTGAAAGATCTCAGCTACTGCTCCATGTAACACTCACTTACAGCCTGTACCTGACTCCCGCTGAGGGCTCTTTCTTTCTTCTCCCTTCTCACCTTCTGCTTAGAGTAAGTTAGAAGCTGGGTCTAGTGGGGAAATGAAAGGAAATTAAATCCTGCGCAACTCATGTGATTTTTCCCACCTAGCTTTCCCCAGAGCAGAGCAGCAGCTAAGGGTTTTAATCTATCTCTCTCTCTCTCTCTCTCTCTCTCTCTCTCTCTCTCTCTCTTTCTCTTTCTCTCTTCTTTGGTTTTTCGAGACAGGGTTTTTCTGTGTAGTCCTGGCTGTCCTGGATCTTGCTCTGCAGACCAGGCTGGACTCGAACTCAGAGATCTACCTGCCTCTGCCTCCCAAGTGCTGTGATTAAAAGTGTGCTCCACTACCACCTGGCTAATCTTACTGTCTCTTTAAGGCATAGTTCAAAGCAACGATCCTGGGGCGTAGATTGATATTACACTCCTATTTAAAGGTGAGAAGAAAATGTTTAATTTTCCCCTATATTTGAACAAATGATATAATCATTGTTATTTGATGACTCAGCTACTCAGATAATACTGCTGTTAGGTTGCTCACATCCAGAGTACATGGCTTGGGAAAAGAAGTTCAGGTCAGGATTGCAGGCCCAGGCTGTGGCTTTATTTTGGAATCATGCCATCTCCATCCCACCATAAATAGAAGAATAAATGTATCAGAAGTCTATATAGAAAGGTAATTCTTATTGGAAGGAAGAGGTTTGAGAGCCCTTAGCTTGCCCTTCACTTCTAAAACCCTACTCCATTTACCCAAAAGGTGCTAGGGCTACTAACCAGCAGTAAAGACATTCTGGAGATGGGGACTTGGGGAAGCTTTCTGTGCATTCCAGAACACCGCTCCCTGCCTTTGTCTTCATCAGAGGAGGGAACAGGGCCAGGGTATTTTGTGTCTCCTCAACAAAGCAAGAAAGCATGGGTAATTGATATTGATGAAATCATCAGTCTCAGTCCTCACACTGGATCACAGAGATTAAATTTTAGTTTTAAATTATTAAAATAGTTTGGTGCTGGCAAAGGAATAAATCCATTCTTAGAATAGTATAGAATGTCCTGAATTAACCCCAAATGCTCAAGGCAATTTAACTTTAAATAATGTCAAAGCTGTTGGAAAGCAAAGGCTATTTAACAAATGGGTGATACCAATGAAAAACAACAGAGCTCTGTTGACAATAAATCTATCCCAAATGTATTAGAACTTACAAAATATTTTATGTGTATGTGTGTGCCTGTATATATATACACATACCATGTGCATGAGCAGGAACCCTGTGAGGTCAGAAGAAGGTGTAAGATCCCCTGATACTGGAACTACAGATGATTGTGAGCAGGCATGTGGGTGCTGGGAAGTGGAGCTGAGTCCTCTGCAAGACCTGACTCATATGCTCATAAGCACAGAGCCATCTCTCAAGCCCTGGACTTAGAACTTTAACTGTGAAATAACTGCCAGCATGGGAGAGTATTGACAGAACACTAAGATCTGTAAACTCCCTATGAACAACACTCAACACTAAGAAGGCATGAGGAGTAAATGCTAGTACACATGACTACACTACAAGTGTCTACACGGCTCTGCAGAAAATGGACAAAGGGAGGAAGAATTCCGCAGCCCAGAGACAGCAGTACTTGCTCCAAGAATTACAAGCGGCTCATGGCTCTGAGCTACCTGGCAGTCGTGAGGCTAGGTCTCAGGACACGTGAACTTCTGTAATGGAGCCTGTGAGCGATAGGAAACAACTGTGGATGATGGCTCCCTGCTGGCCTGAAGGCATATCCACTAGACTGAGTTAGTCTGAATCTGCTTTCTGAATTTGGTCCTTCAAAGAACTCTACACTAGTGGCCACGTGCTGGTTTCTGGAATCTCTCATTCAGCCATGCTTCATTTATTCATCTATCCAGTACCTCTATCTAGGGCTTCTGTTGATTTGGATGGGACATGCACTAACCAAACACTCACATTTCTGTTTCATTTTCCTTTTTGGAAACTTGCTGTCTCAAGTATCATAGAAACTGAGAGTCATTTTTGGGGGACCAACTCAAAAAGTATGGCTCCACATTTTAACAAGTGAGTGCAGCACCTGAAACACCATCCTCCTCAATCCAGCCCCGTCTGCCCCATCCTGCCTTCATTTTTGATACTATGTACAGCATGTAGCAGTTACTTTTCTCTTGCTCTGATACAGCACCATGGCCAAGTCAACTTAAGAAAGAAAAAGTTTAATTGGGTTTGTGGTTCTTGAGGGCTGGAGTCCATGATGACAGAGTGAAGGTGACAGAGGCAGCTGAGAGCTCACATGAGCCACAAGTAGAGGGCAGAAAGCATACCGGGAATAACAAGACTCTTTTGAAACCTCAAAGCCCGCGCCTAGTGACACACCTCCTCCAACTAAACCACACCTCCTAATCCTTAGCAAACAATTCTACCAACTGGGAACCAAGATTTCAAACGTAAGAGCCTATGTGAGCCATTGTCATTCAAATCACCACAACCTGTCATTCCAAGATACATCTACATGCTTGCTTGGTATAGGTTTCCTGCCCCGGAAGGCACAATGCATGGTATAAGGCTTTTATCTCCTTTTCTCAAATCCCTCATACCTAGTACAAGTGTTAGCTGCCCAGAAGGTTCTAGAAACTCAGGTGAACATATAGCTCTTTTCCCTAAGGGGTTGTAGCTTTTTACAGCAAGAACTGCCTTGTGTTATTTTCTTCTTTTGTCTATTTTATCCTGATAGATTGAGAGTGCTGAATGGGCCAGGGTTGTATCTTACATTATGGTCCTATACTTGTGTGCATCAGGAACATTCAACATTGGTGAGTTGGTGAGGTAGGTGTAAGCTTTCTTTTGACCATGAGCACACTAAAGGAAGTTTTATTCAATACAAACCAAATATGTTTTTAAAGGAACATACTCGTAGCTCTACCTGGCAAATAGAGTTTTGTTCTCATAGCCTCTGTTGTGCAAAAAAATGCTCTCTCAAATAGCCAAGTGGGAAGAACTGTAGGATCTAATTCTACTTTTCTGGCCACTGGCTCTCACCCCAGCATGGTGAACTGGGTTGTTTATAGGTGAAATCTATGTGTACTTTTCAGCAAGTCTGAGGGACAAAACATAATCTCACAATAATACCATCATTTGTCTCTTTGCAAAAGTAACAGTGACTCTTCTAGACTATTTTATGTTGCTATAAAAGAGTACCCCAGAAAGCATAGTTTAGAAAGTCAAAAGATTTCTTTTGGCTGAGGGTTTTGAAATCCCAAAGCAAGGAACCAGTGTATATTCTATTTCTGGTGAGAGTCATGCATCATCTGTGAACAGTAGGAAAGAAGAAGAGCGATGTGTGGACGAGGTCACGTGATGACAGAGGAAGCCAGCAGAAGTCACAGAAACTTAATTTTTTCTACAACAACCTCTGGTTGCCACATTAGCTTGATCTTAAGAGAACTACACTCACTTCTTTGCAATAGCAGAGCCCAGATGTCCCATGGTCATAAAGATGCCTCCTTATGTTGCTACTTTGGGTACCAAGCTTCAACACTGATGTCACCAGAAACACACCATATTTAAACCAAAGTTGTACGTAAAATTATTGATACATTAGTACAGTCTCAACATCAGAACCCCATGGTCAATGTCCTTGGGAAAAGCCCCTGGATGACTGAGCCGTCAAACTCTGATTTTCTGTATTTAACACCATTTTTTATTCTAAATGGACAAACCATGGCTACTTAAAATTGACTATCTGGCAGAGATTTTTCTCAAAAACAAGCAGAGCCTGTCACTTCAAGGAAAACAAGTAGTTATAATTGGTGCCAGCAACAATATCCAAAGTCTTAAATAAAAACGAGAAAAATTGGAAAACTTGAATGACTCCCCAGTACTTGTAGATCTTTCTGGTGAGATCACTGGTGAGTAACTCCGTGAAGCAGCGTTTTCCATACAACCAACGCCTAAGGTTACAGCTTCTTGTGTGGGTGAAGACTCTGTCAATACAGCAGAGACAAGGAGTTTTCATGTAATGCAACATGAACATTATTACTCACTATCATGGAATATCCACATATCCTTTAATAGAGTACGAAACTATTGCTCCATTGTCTAATAACATATCTTGTAAAGCCTACAGGCTTGCACTGAGTTCATCAGCTTCAACCAAAATTTTAAATGTAGTCAATTTTCCATGGCTGGAGGGGTCATGAAACCCCAGAAGAAAACTGTTGCCATTTTCCTAAAATCCTGTCATTTATAACTGCATTTTAAATACATATCCTTATATCCACAGGTAAATATACCTCTTTCCTCTCACCTAAGAATTTTTTTCTTCAACTGGTGGTGACAAGTACAAGAAACCAAGCTGGTCAAAATGTAGGGAATGAGTGTCAGTTGGGTGCCCACTTCCAATCTGCAACTCAATCTCTGCTCCTATGGCTCAAGAAAGATTATGGAGAGGACACAAAACTTGTTAAGAGCTGGAGACTAGTATGCCCACTCTTTGGTAGTGCCCTGTAGACACAGGAGTGAAGCAAATGTAAGTAGGAAATATCAACAACATGGCTGTCTGACCAAGACTGGCATAACCCCACCAGCTGGCATGCCAACACGGGTGGTGGCAATCCCACAAGGTCTTATGGGGGTCAATGAGTGCTGAGAGAGGAAAGATCAGTTTCCCCTGGGGATGAGCTCCCACAGAGGTTAGCCCAACTCAAGTACTCAGCCCTGGAAATAGGTAGGAACAAGCAAATGTGAGCAGTGCTTAATGAACTAAGTAGGATGTGTGAGTATGTGTGGTTTGTGTGTGGTATGTAGCTTTAGTGCTCATGTATGGAGTTCGAAAAAAGATAATATTGTAAACATTTGTATCAAAACAGAAATGGGAATCTAGCCATTGAATAGACTCAAATATACTCATTGTACAGTCTCCTTACAATATTTCTTTTTGAAAAAAATTAGTTATCCTTGTAAGATATTTATTTTACTTTTTGAGTTAAAAAGTTTAAGCAGATATACAGTTTTCTTTCTTGAATTTTTTTGTTGTGACAAACTCACAGCGACAATACACGGTTAGATCAAGGCAGCCATTCTCAGGAAAACCAGCACGGAAGCTCACTGAGGTGTGTAGAATTGGAGGCTGTACTATTGTGATTCAGTGGATCAGTGTAGCAGGCTTATTACTCTAAACCTTACCAGTACACGGTTTGAAATCTCTAAATTTTAATTTATAATAAGGTACATACTCACAGATGCATTCTAAATGCAAAGATTTTTGGCATTTTCTACATGTTTTAGGGAAAAAACTGGTTGAGGTTAAGATATCTATGAATTACTGATTATAGATAGCATCACACGACTAAAGATGAAAGTGCCCCGTAGGTTTGTGCTCCCCCACCTGCACCTGTTGAGGCTGTTTCTGGCTCAGGGAAGCCTTGGACCCCTGTGCTCCACAAGTCAAGAAGCAGGTGGAACTAATGACCTACATCTGCTCTGGGAAAAAGCTGGGCATCAGTCCTGAGCACGACCCCCACCTTCTATTATGTCCAGCTGGACAGCAGATGAACCATGTCCTCTGGATGCAGAAATGGTCTGTGGCATGACCTCATCCTTATGTTTCTGAAATGCTGGCTTGCAAACCAGTCTGACCTCTGACACTGTAACGCATCATCTACTAAATCTGTGCACAAGAAGCTTTAAGAAGATACATTTTTTAAATTACAGAAATCCCATGATGTTCTCAATCTCAGTAAGATTTGAAGATTTGGTATTTGGCCACAGTTACAGCTATCCTGGGTACATGCAACCTACAGGCACAAGGTTGAACATGCCTGAAGAGATGGTAGTTACTAATTTGCCTTGAAAGTCTTTAATTCCAAATTGAGTCAAGTTGGACATGTACTACTATTCACGCTAATTGGCATTCCGTGGGAAGTAAGGGAACACTAAGAAGAAAAGCATGAAAACCGAGAGGCTGAGACCCATGAGACTTTGCACCTCGATGTAACCAATAAGGTTTACACATTCATCCAGGAAACTGTATTTGCCCACATGTGAGCTTTGATGCGGGGTATGGCGTGATCAGATGATGGTCA
Source organism: Dicrostonyx torquatus (assembly GCA_028555095.1). NCBI lineage: Eukaryota > Metazoa > Chordata > Mammalia > Rodentia > Cricetidae > Dicrostonyx > Dicrostonyx torquatus. Next base: position 65,013 of record JAQHUG010000272.1, on the reverse strand, counting down.
GATTACACAGCTCCCCCCTCTTTTAAAGTCCAATTTTCTTGTTTCAAAACAAGAACATTTAAGAAAGATGTGCATGAAAAATGCTACAGAAACCATTTCTTGTTTCTCCTTTTGATATGTAATTCTCTGATGTAACTGAACAGAAAGTATTTGTGACTTCCCAGTACTTAGCTCTGTAAACCTTTGCCCTTCCTCAGGGAGTGACTAGTCAGATCATTTCCTGGTGGAGGGCACAGGAACAATCTCCCAGGAAAGTCCCCAAGGTCTGCATATTTGCGGTATCGTTTTCTCAGTGCTGAGGCTAAGTAGGAGCACATCAGATCCTCTCTGTACATCCCTGGAGCCTACCCTTCCACGGTGGATGGCTTCACAAAAGAACTCATTAATTTTTCAGCTCGGAACTTTCTGACTTGGCCTCATGCAGTGACACCTGCTAATGGCCTGTGTGGTGGTTTGACAAAAACAATCCCCAAAGGGAGTGACAGTATTAGGAGGTATTTTCTTGTTGGAGGAAGTGTGTCACTGTGGGGGCGGGCTTTGAGGTCTCTTTTGCTCAAGATTACCTCGTTGTGACTGTCAGTCACCTTCCTGCTGCCTTCGGGTAAAGATGTAGCACTCTCAGCTCCAGCCCCACGTCTGCCTGCTCACTGCCACACTCCCCATCATGATGATAATGGACTTAACCTCTGAAACTGTAATCGAGCCTTGCCAATTAAATGTTTTCTTTATAAGAGTTGCCGCGGTCATGGTGCCTCTTCACAGCAATAGTAACCCTACTAAGATAGCCTGTCTAACCCCAGTTCTTATTTTTTCACACAAGTCTCCCTATTCTCTGAGCAGCTGGGGCACCATGGGAAGGGCTGCCCATCTGTTGCTTTACCTTCTTAAAGACTCTTTCCTCTCATTCTTGGCATTGTTCTAATCTCAGCTGATAAAAATCCTAGGATAACTATATTTTGAAATTGCAAATAAATGCATGGAATGTGTCAAGATAGCGAAGGGGTCCTGATTCAATAAAACCCAAGAAGGACTCAGGTTCAAAAGATGGTTTTAGCTATAGCAAAAAAAAAAAAAAAGAAAAAGAAAAAGAAAGAAAGAAAGTAAAAGAAAGAAAGAAAAGAAAAGAAATGCTCTTCCAAGGGAAGTTGATTCCCAGGGCTTGCTTGCCGTCTGTTTGCTGAAGTAGCTGAGCTGACAAGGTCTCTTGCAGCAGAAAGAGACCTGTCTAGGATAGGAGAATTCAGACCCTAAGGCTGGCATGTCCTGAGAAAGACTGCCTCAATCTGAAAAGAGAAAAGTATTCTTTTCTGAACTAACTTGCAGTAGTCTCCAGGCCCTGGTTCCCTTACTCCATCACTGACACTTCCTCAGTGTTTGTTGTATTTTCTCCTACTGTCAGATTGCTAATGAAGGGCATGGACAGTTCTTCGTCTCTGTCTCCAGATTCTCAGCACAGTCTTCACTCTTGGAAGTGAATGCCTGTTTTCTGAATATGGTGACTCAAATTAGGCTGAAAGACGCACATGCTTTTCTAGTTTGGAACTTAAGCATGCCGACGCACCCCCTCAGTGGAAAGCAAGAGGTCTGCAAACCCAGCTCCGCGGATGCTGGAGAGGCAACTCTGAATGTCATTTTTAAGGAAAGCTGTTTGTAACTTACCATTAGATATCAAACTTTCACCCATCCCACAAACAAGTTATTAACATGCTGGTAGATCTTTGTCACTATTCTGCTCACTTAGAGTGCTCTCAACCTCTTCAGAGTCAACTGACCGTTAGGAAGAGCGATATACTCCACCTTACTATGCATCGGACACCCTGGTGGATGCTGCATTCTTCTCCATCATCCACTGATGCCATGCTCAACACGATGTATTTGCACAAAAGATGTAGGGACTAGAACTATGATCGTTTGTGGGTGTAGTAGTAATGAGGGGGTGTGGGCTGTGGGGGCTGCATTCCCCGGCGCCCAGGGGCACACGGCTAGCTTTTACCCGGAATAATTACACACAAACTGTATTCATTTAACATACTGCCTGGCCGTTAGTTCTAGCCTCTTCTTGACTAACTCTTACATCTGATTCAGCCCATTTCTAAAAGTCTGGGTGTCACCACAAGGTGGTGGCTTACTGGAAGATTCTAACCTACATCCATCTTGGGCTGGAGAATCATGGCGTCTTCTACATGTGGGAAGCAGTGAGGTCTTGAACTCCTCCCTCCAATGTTGAAAGCCACGTGTGGGCATAGATTGACAATATCTGGCCATGTCCTTGTGTGATGTCTGAGTCAATAGGGTCAGAGAAACAAATGCTCCGTTATGAGACTCCCATAGAAAAATGATTCAGACAAAATTTCCTCATTCCTTTTCCGTGCCATATTTGCTGTGTTGTTCAATAAACAGAGAAGACGAATGACCTTTGTTTAAGAGATCTATTCAAAGCTCAGAACAAATCAGGCTCACTCATGGATAAATGGCACCAAGATAAAGGGTCACTTTTGTGTTGTTTTTTTTTTTTTTAATTTTTACCTTCTGTGTTGCCACCTCAAAACTGAGGTGGCCTAATATCAAGTCCCCAGGGTCTGGAGGGATTTAGGGGTGGGACATATAGCCTTCTGTGGAAGCATTTTCTATTCACCCATTAATCATAAAGATTGAGCAATGACATATTATTATGGGTGAGATGCTGTCCCAGGGACAGCAGTTAGGTAAAATATGTTCCTTCTTCCGTGCAGTGTGTGGGTGGGGAGCATTAATTGTTTTAATTGCATTAATTATTTTAAAAAAGACTGGAAGGAATTCACAAGTAGATTTGTATTGCAGATAAGCTAAGAAAGATTTTTAAAATTTCATCCTAAGGCAGTCTCAAGATGTTTTGGATTTATGATGGTATGAACACAGTACAAATTCAGTGGAAACACATTTTGCATTTTTCATCTTTTCCTGGGCTGGCGATATGTCTCTTTTGGATTCTTTCCCATTTGATCATGGTTCTCCAGATTTTTTCTTTTATGTGGCATTGATGTTTGACATTATTTTGAAATAGTTCAGCATCTTGGAATAATTTGTGTCTAGTAGTTTTTCCGCAAAGTTGAGTTTGTTATATTGTATCTTTCCTTCCTTTGTTTGATCTTGAGGAAGGGAGAAGTTTCCAGACTCCTGTGGACCAGGTGCAGGAGCCTTCATCATCTCTTGAGTGGTTTTCCTTTTCATGAACAACTACTTAGACTACACATCTCTTCTTGCATCTATTTTGTCAAATTGTGTTTTCCTCAGGTTTATCCATATCACTGTATTAGGTGTCTTCTTGCCACTGGCTCAGGACACCCCAGAAAAACCCTTTAAAAGGAAGGAAGTTTTATCCAGACGGATAGTTTTACAGGTTTCAGCCTATGGTAAGGTGGAACATCATGGCAAAGACTGAGGCTGAATAAAGTTGTTCACTTCCTGCTGCCCGGGAAGCAGAAAAAGCCAGTAAGCACCTAGAGAGAATATGCTTGCCAAAGGCATGTCTCCAGTGAACTGCTTTCTCCAGCCAATCCCACTTCCTAATAAGACCCTTGGGCTGCAGCATCATCAATGACCCATTGATGAGGTCAGAGTTTTCATGATTCAGTCGTATCCCCAGAGACATCAGCAAACTGAATTTGGGAGACATTTCAAATCTAAACCATAATGGCCAGCAGGACTCATTTTCCTGTCTTCTGGCTTCCACACTCCTGATGAGAAGTCCACATTCAGTTGCCCTGTAATTCCCAGAGGCAGGATGCCTTTCCTCTGGATCTCTCGAGAAGCCCCCAGCATCTCTTTCTCTTTGTGTTCAGTTCCTAGGTCTTTGTGTGTTCTTTATCAGTTTTTTAAAACACAAATCCCAGCCACTCTCTGTTTGTAGTAGTGGTTAGTTTGAGAGTCTATGTGATGGTATCTCCTCCAGAAAAGACTTCTTGCCTGCTTTTACGGATACTTGCCTTCTTGGCAGTGGTCGTCTGTTGCTGGTCCTGCGGAGTTGCAGCCTTTTAGGGGTCTGCACTGGAAACATGGCTATTTTCTAGATTGTTGATGACGGAAAGTAGCTTAGGTTGTTTTCTTCCAGTTCTCTGGGCTCCCGAGGAGCTATACGTGCTTCTCAGCTGACGATGTGCATGATGGCGTGTGCCTCTTGGGATCTGGGGTCTCACTGGCAAACGTGAAGAAATGAGATCAAACGGTGGGGCACTCTCCTTGGTTTCCCATTTCTCGGAGCTATTTACTTAATATCTGTTTCATTTTTGCCTGGCCTCTCTAGTTATGCACAGTGAGAAAACCGGCCTGCGGCAGTTTACCCACACCGCCGTCAGAAGTAAGCATCGCACTGTTGAGTTGATGTGAACGTATGAAAAACAGCTTCTCATAAGTACATGCAGCTGTTCCCTCTACTTCATACACGAAAACACACAGAATCTGCGCAAGCCTCCTGCCATCCTGGTTCAGCACACACAGAGCTGCCTGTGTCCCCATGAGAGGCGGGGCTGACTGGGTGCTGTGGCTAGCTGCTCTTGCCCTGAGTCAACAGAGAAGATCAGCCTGCATAGCGGTAGTCCCAGAAAACATCTGCCTTCAAAATCTGAAGTACCAGTTCTGTGACTGTCGCTTTTTGTACTGTGGGAAGCTTGAAACATCAGACTATTGAAAGTCGGGGACCGTATTCTATTCTCCGGTACTGCTTAGTGCAAGCTATGGGTCTCAGAAAAATGTAAGAATTAATTCCCATAATTTTAGTTGCCATTGTTGTTAGTTAGTTGTGGGTAACACAATCCTAAATAAGAAGAAGTTAGTATTCCATGGAATTTATTCATCAAAGAAAATAGAGATGATGGGTGATATACAGGCATAGTGTGCTGGAATCTCTAAGAAGTAAATTGGAGAATTTTAGATGATAGATGTCAAAACACATGGGGATGTCTGGGCATATTTAATAGTAAAATAAAATAGGAAAGTTTATAAAATAGAATTGGGTAGAAAATTGTACAGTTGGTCCTAGAGTGGTTTGTGGGCCTAAGAACGTTTCAGAGAGAGAGAGAGAGAGAACCTGGTAAAGACATAGAGCCACAGAAAATCAACATGATGCGCTCATCAAACAGACATTTTTAATAGAAAAAAATAAAGGGATGGTGAGAGGTGGCCAAAAGTGAATGCAGGAGTGATGGGTGGAGAGATGCTGGGACTTCTCCTTTTGGCACCTGAATATCAGCAAGACAGTTTTTTAAAAAGACTACTGCTGAGCCCCCCCCCTCTCTCCCATCCACATGCCAAGAGCTTCATGAACCATACTCTGGAGATAAAAGCAAGGATGAAAGGATGAAGGCACTTCATGCTGGAAGCTGGCCCGAAGATGTCTCTAAACCAGTGTTCTCAACATGTGGGTCTCGATTCCTTGGGCAGTAGTTCTCAACATCTCTAATGTTGCGAACTTTTAATACAGTTCCTCAAGTTATGGTGAACACACAACCATAAAACATATGGTTACTTTATAATTGTAATTTTGCCACTGTTATGAACTATAATGTAAATTTCTGTGTTTTCAGATGGTCTTGGGCAATTCCTATGAAACAATCGTTCAACCCACTAAGAGTTTACAACCCACAGATTGAGAATCTGCCTTTGGGTTGTCTCCAAGGTCAAACTGGTCACCTGTCTTTGTCTTTACTTGGGAAATCTTTGTTTTGTTTTTCAAGTGAAACATGATTTCACTATGTAGCCTTGGCTGTCCTGGAACTCACTCTGTAGACCAGGCTGGCCT
>JAQHUG010000272.1:38702-53765 GCA_028555095.1 Dicrostonyx torquatus | reverse complement strand
CTGGTTTGTACACACACACACACACACACACAGAGAGAGAGAGAGAGAGAGAGAGAGAGAGAGAGAGAGAGAGAGAGAGAGAGAACAGTGTCACGTAGCAGTCTTTCTACAAAATTACAGGACTTCTCCCTTCATCCTCAGCAATCCACTGGAGCTAACTCATGGTCCTTGGTGCCAACCCCCAAATTAGAGTTTCCCTTTCTCTAAGGCTGGCATTTCTGTATCCAGGCTGATGCATACAGAGCTATGCGGGTGGCCCCACTGGGGGTGTCTCACACATAGAAGAGGTCATTGCATTCCCAGCCCCCTCCACATCGGTAAGAATCAACTGATGTCTTGAACAGAAGGGGCCCCTGGCCAGTAGTTGTTGGAGTCAGCTTTGACTGATCAGAGTCAGAGCAAATGTTCTCGAGAGCTTTTCCAAGATGGCCACAAACCTTCAGTTGGTCTGTTGAAGTGTCCCCAGTCCTGGAAGACAATGTGTGCGCAGCAGCAGGCCCATCTCAGACTGTCCATTCTGAAGGGATTTGTATCATATTCTTTCCTACATGATCTGGAGAAATCTTAGAGGGAGCATGGCGTTTCCTCTTGAATAAGGCTTGTCACTATGCAGATACAAAGACAGACTTCCTATCAGACAAAGACCCTTTTAGGAATTGTCCAAGTGGCTTAAAAGAGAGAGATTTACATATTCTAAAGTACACAATTGTAGCATTTGTACAATTCAGTAACTTCCAGTGCACTCAATGCTGGGCAACCATCACTACTGTGTAATTCTCAAACCTTCCCAATTGCTTTGCACACCAGCCATCAGAGTCATCTACCCATGGCATTGTAATTGTAGGGATGGAATCAGGGTCTACTTCAATCATATAGGTCTCATCCCTCTGTCTGATAGGAGAGGGCATCCAGAATCTATCTTCACCCAGGGCCAGAAGTTTCCCAGGAGTGAACTTGAAAAAATAAGCAACAGAAAGGAGGGAAGGGGCTGGGCTAGGAGCACAGTCAGTAGCTGGCTGTGAGTAAGAACCTCTGTCTCTGGAGTGCAGTGTGGTACTCAGCAGCCCTGTCAATCCCCTAATTGTCCCCAGAAGCTCTTCTCTGAGCCCTTCCTCCCAAGAAGCAAGAAGAGAACACAGGCTTTGATCGGGATGGATGTTTCCATCATCACAAAATTGGTCTGTTGAGCTTCAAATTCCCAAGGTGGAGGCATTCGAGGTGAGCCCTTTGGAGGTGATTAATGGCAGGGCTTTTAGGAGGGGGACTGGTTCTCTGATAAAGATAGACATGAGAGCTGACTCCCACTCCCTTCCTATCGCAAGAGGCATGAGAAAAAGGATATCATCAAGTCTGCAAGCCCCACACTGATACCTTGATCCTGGACTGATAGGTTGGTCTCAGAACCATCAGAAATAATTATACAAACTACCCAGTCTCTGGCAACTTCACCATAGAAGCCTAGTGTGCCCGGAAGGAGATGACACCGAGCCAAAGGTGCTCTCAGTAATTACCCCGAAAGCTGTGAAGCCCCGAAGTAGGTTTCCAGTCTCTGGTTAGATAGAAGTAGTCTTCCATGGAGAGACTTAGGCTGAAAGCTGGTCTCTTATGTGCCTTTAGCCCATCTGTTATTTCCCAAATATGGAGGCAGAATAGGCATTACTTAGTCCCCGCATTAGGGACCTGGCTGGGTTAGTGAAGGCTGGGATAGCAAGGAGGGTCCAGGAGAGTTCACCAACCTGATCCATTCCCTCTGAAACTGTCAGACCAAAGACATTGGCAGACAGGGCATGGACTTCAACGACTTGGTAGATTCAATAGGGTGTAAGTGTGTGTGTGTGTGTGTGTGTGTGTGTGTGTGTGTGCGTGCAGGCATGTACCTCACAACCTCATTTAATATGGAAGTTTGTCGACACAGAAGAAACATGGATGCGGGAAAGTGATGGTGGAATTACATCAGCTTAATTCTACTTCAGAAAAGCCAGTCAATCCAGAGCAATCTTCACAGAGTAAGTCAGCATGGCTCCTGGCAGGGAATCCCTCCATCCTAGTGTTCTGCCAGGCATGGAATTTTAGAAACTGTCTTTGCTGATCTGGAAAGCATCGTGGACTTGAGTTCCCTGAGATCCCATATATTGTCATGCCGTTCCAGTGACCTGGTGCACCATGATGCTGCTGTGTGAGCCTCTCTGGTGACAGGGTTTGAACAAAGTTATTCCCTATTTTGGAATAAAACCATTATCTTCTGATTTGGGTGATAGAGACTGGATTAAGCAAATCATTGGACATCAATTAACCATTTAACTTGAACTTTCCACCATGCCTGGGGCATTATTTGATCTATGAAGCTACCACGTTGGGTGTATGATATTTTTCCACATTCAGAGGTGGTACAGGGGAGTGACCAGGCTCACATGGGCCCTGCAGGAATAAATATAACTTTTATTGTGTTCCTGTTCAGTGTAGACTTATCCTGTTGTACTCCAATTTTACAGGTAAGTCTTTGTGAGAAGTTCCCTAGGGAACGTTCTGAATGTGGTTTACAAAGGAAGATCTAGCTACATTTGCTACTGAGACTAGGACTACCTTACTTTATGTCCTTATTCAGATGTGGTATTTGTAAGACCACTAATCTGAATTCCAGGTGGTGTTGACTGTTTTTTCCCCAGGGAAGATGGACTAGGGTGTAAATGCACACTCAATTAAGGGGCTGTGATTTGTTTTGCAACCAGAGTGATGAAGAATGGGAAAGAACAAATCTAGAGAAAAAGTAGCAGAGGATAGGGTTGGGGACATGAGGGCATCCTCTCATGTGGGTTGTGAGGATGCCTGTGGCCCATGGGATTGCCACTAAGAAGTCATTACTGAGAGGCCACTCCTTATACCCTGGTACACAAGTGACATCCCTAGCTCATATTGATCAGTCCCTTCCTGCTGCCACTCCAGAGGCTTCTCAGTGTCAGTGGTTGGTAAAGTGAACCCAGGATCAGAATATATGTCCAAAGCAACATGGGCACCTCTGGTACAAGGCTCATGTGCACCAAACCCTGGTGACCCATTTGCAGCATCCATGACCACTCAAAGCCCTCAACATGAAATGTAGTGCTGGGGATAACAAGGCTGCATTCACCCATTTCACACTTACCAGAGCAGACACGCCTGAATACGATGGCCCAAGTCCATCAAGAGGTAACTTACTAAATGTCCTAACCATGGAAGAGCTATGCCACTGAGGCGATGTCACATGAAGAGAAGGAACTAACCCTCGATGACATTCACCCAAGAGTGAGTCTGTTTCATTCCGAAGAGTTTTGATCTCCTCTCCTCATGAACAAAGGCTGCTCTCTCAAGTTACTGAGCAGGACAGAAAATGGTGTGGGAAAGGAGTGAGGAACCTCGGCTTTAAATCATTTGCAGGAGACTTACAAGGACAGAAATTGTTTCTCTGACCCTATTGACTCAGAACAGCACACAAAACCACAACCAGAAATTATCAAGCTATGCCCACATGTTGCTTTCAGCACTGTGTATCTGTGTGTGTGTCTGTATTGTGTGTGTGTGTCTGTATTGTGTGCGTGTGTCTGTGTGCTGTCTATGTGTATGTCTGTACTGTGTGTGTGTGTCAGTGTGTGTCTATGTGTGTGTCTGTGTGTGTCTATGTGTATCTGTATTATGTGTGTGTATTTGTGTGTGTCTGTATTGTGTGTGTTTGTGTGTCTATGTGTATGTCTGTATTATGTGTGTCTGGGTGTGTGTCTGTTGTGTGTGTGTGTGTGTGTGTGTGTGTGTGGTATTTCCAACGCCTCACTGCTATTAGCAAATGGCCTTTATCATATCTTTCATACACATACATTGTTCTGAGTCAAGGGCGTGAAAGTGTCAGGAAGGAGAAATGGGGGCCATAGTACACCAGGAAGTCCAAAGTACAGTAAGATTAATTGCATTGTTTTCCTTAAATGTCAATTCATTCAACAGGCCGAGTCCAAGGTACGTGAACAGAGTGAGCACCTAGCTGTAAATGATCTCAGAGCGCATTACTGACTTGTTTCCAGGCTGGGCAGAAGTTTGGTTTGTAAAGGCCATCTACAAGCAGCATTTCTCAGAAAACTTATTCCCACACACCACAAATGTTTCTTCTGTCTAAGCAAAGTGTTTGACGGCCTCTTCTCCACTGTCAAGATCAGAGCCTGTGCTGGTCAATGGGACCCTTAACATTAACCTGGAACTGAATTTTCAGAGGATTGAAATATCCTGGAAGGCTCAGGGGTGGTTCCATGGGGGAGGCAACACATAGAGAGGATGGGGTGATGCTTCCAGGATGCAGTGCATCCTCTTCCTCCTCCTCCTCCTCCGTGATCTAGTCAGTGGTGTTTCCCACCACTGAAAACATGTATCCAGGACCCAGCGGTCTGTAGCTATCAGAAACACACATTCAGTTTCTTCATCCTTTGACCACAGTTTTGGTCTTGAGAAACAGAGTGCCTTTTCAAATGAAGAATGTTTATCACAAAGGGACATGACAATGGGGTCCTCAAATCAAAGTCAAGACTTCTACCTGTTGTGTGTATCAGTGGGTGAGCAGACCAATGCTTGCTAGAGCTGTCTGTCAAAGTCCTGAGAGACAGCTGCCTGTCTATGATGGTTAGTACTGATCATCAACTTGACTGCATTGAGAAACACTAAGGACTTAGTAAAGAGCACTTCTAAGTGTGTTTACCAGGGGGTTTCCCGAGACAATCAGACCACGTGGGCTCTGACCCAATGCTTGACCTAATCAACTGATAGATTTAAGTTTTGCAGAGGCCATTTGGAAGTGGTGGAACTGATGTTCAAACGGACTGGCTAGAAGAAGCTGAACACTGGGGGTGTGTCCGTGGAAGCTATGTATGGCCTTAGCCACTCCTGATTCTCTGATTCCTGTATAGTACCTGGTGAAGGGCCGCCTCTTCCACATGATTCTGATATCATGGTGTTCTGTCTTTCTATAGGCCCAGAGTTAATGGAACCAGGGATTCTGCCTGAAACCTCTGAAAACATAAGCCACAACAACTAGTTCTTCCTTAGTTGTTCGTGTCGGGCAGTCTGTCACAGAGACAAGGATGCGAGCACATTACCATTCGGCAGGGTCAGCCGGGGCGACTATTATTGGAACCCAAGGGCCCTCTGACTCTTTCAACACTGCCAATTTAGTTATCAAATTTAACAAGGGGCAATCTCAGTGCCACATAAGTGAGACCACTGAGTCCTACTACACCTTGGGAACGAAGGTTCATGACCAAGGATACAGATGGAGCTGGAATGGGGAGTGGGAAGTGTGGAAGAAGGGACCAAAGTGGAGGTCTTGTGGCCAGTATGAGGACTGCAGCGATAAAGCTACTGCAGCACAGCTCAGTGAGATTCCTGCCTCGGAGGAATGCACCAGATGCCAACAAGTTTCAAGCAGTCACAGAAATCGGAGAGTTTGCCATTTCATGAGCCTTGAAAGCAAGCTACCAGCATTTAAGTCAATTTAGTTTGAATTGTTAGGATCCTTTCTCACCCCATGGAAGAAATAGCTGGCACAGATGCCTTGAAGTATGTGACATGGCCTTCACCCTGACCTCCTCTGGCTCACATAGGGGCAACTGCTCTGGGAGCTGAGTGTGTGGGTGTATGCGGGCAGAACTCACAGGGTAAGTCCAGGCGAGCATTCCTAATGCCTTCTCGGGTCTTTGATTTCCCTGTTTCTAATGCAGCAAAGAATGCATGGCCTCTTGATGGTATCCACCATGGGCCAGTTTTCAGACCGGATCTGAAGCCTGGTCCCAGCACCTGTTAGATCTGCAGCCAGCTGTGTGCCTGGAAATGGGACCCACAGGCTTTGACCAGTGCAGACACATTGTCTGATCTAAAATTATGATCTTACTCTGTTGACTACTTTCAAAGTGCACACACACATTTTTCTGGTTCTGGTTGCATAGCAGCAGATCTCTCTAGCTCCACGGAGATACCGTGTTCTTGAACCTGAAGGTTGAAGTCCTTCAGGACAGGCTGCTAGGGGTGAGTATCACACAGGAGTGACCTTGAAAAGTACTGTTCAGATGACACAGTCAAGTATCTTCTAAATCTACCTTTCTCATCTTTATACATTCTTCATTACTGAGGTTAACTAGAATCCCAAAGAATATAAACCTTGTCGCCAGAAAAAGCTGCCAACTTTTGATAAGCGGGTTCACTTGAAATAAGTGGCTGGGCTCAGATGGGGAGAAGGGTGGTGTGGAGATGTTTCTTTGTCCTCTAAACCCACATCGAGTGTGGTGGCAGCACAGTGGACTCAGCTGCGAGTAAAACCCTGCAGAACTTGGGCTTTCAGATCTGTGTGAAAGATCTGAAGCCATATGAACATTGCCTGCTCAGACAGCACAGAAATACTCAGAGGACAAGGGTCTCTCAAGCAGCAGAGTGGCTCTCAGAGCCTTTATGTGGCCATCCTTGAAACACTTAGTGTTCCTCACCGGAGGGCCATGCTAGACAGAAAGCAAGGATGGGGTGTGCTGTCAGTTGGATGCCCAGAGGAACTGAGAGCCTTACATGGTCTTCCATGAGAGCTCGCGTTGGGAATCTCAACCCACACAGTCTCCCGGGGTAATCACGGCTGCTAACTGTGGCTGACTTTCTTCAGCAAGGACCTGGCCTCAGCTTGTCCTAGGAAAGCTAGGGACAGGGGAAGGTGGTTGGCTGAACGGTGCCACACTGAAACAGCGTATGGAAGGAAAGCCTGATGCTGAAAAGGCAATGTTCAGGGGGCTCTTTGCTTATCCGAGATCTCGTTGGTGTAGGCTCAAGTCCTCCCTCATTTCTGAAAGGGACAGGTTTAGTGGTGGGGCCATCCAGACCCTTTCAAATGGTTCATATAAGATTTTTGCTGGGCTGGAGAGATGGCTCAGAGGTTAAGAGCACTGACTGTTCTTCCAAAGGTCCTGAGTTCAATTCCCAGCAATCACATGGTGGTTCACAACCATCTGTAATGAGATCTGGTGCCCTCTTCTGGCGTACAAGCATACATGGAAGGAATGTTGTATATATAATAAATAAATAAATCTTAAAAAAAACCCAAGATTTTTGCTAACTTCAAGCATTGAAGAATGTTAGATGGCCTCAGGACTCTTTCTACCTGGTTTGAGGTGGAACACTTGCTCTGGGTGGCCTAGCCCAGAACTCTGCTCTAAGAGGTGCTAGAGAAGCAAAGCTGTGATTGGTGCAGATACAAGCTTTCACGTGTATTCAAGGTGCTCTGTGATTGGTGCAAACACAAAGCTTCATGTGTGACATAAAGCAAGCAGGGTTGGTCCAAATATTCCCTCACTGGCTGTAGAAACTGCTGATTTGGGTTAGTCATTTCATTAAGTGATTTGGCTTAACGGAAGACTTTCCCCAAGAGTGTCTTTCTTCTCTCGTCTTAGTAGAGACAAACAACAAAAAACGAATTGAGCAGTGGAGATGGCAGAGGTAGGGGAGGTAGCCGCCACATGGTTGAGCATCCCTTAAGCCAAGCTGTCAAAATAGCAAGGTGATTGGTTGCTGATCCAAAAAGGCAGCTAAACAGTTAGCATGAATGGCAGGAAAGTACAGAGGCCAGAGAGCGAAGACAGAAGATGGCTGATGTCTGTTTAGAGTCAGGGAAGTGAGACTCCCAGGTCCTGGTCACTAGAAGAGCACTAGATACCAGTTAAACCTTTAGGCTCAAAGGTCCTAGGGACTACAAACTAGCAACTGTCAACAGCTGAGTACCTGTAGCCTCCCTGGAAGCTGATATTCTGGCAGATGCTAAGCGCCAATGGATGCCAATGTCCTATACAGGAACGGAAGCCCTTGCAGAGTGGTGATTCTGATTCCCTGGGCTTGCACAAGTGCTGCAGAAACTGTTGCTGTCCCTGCCTGCTGCTGCTGTGCCTGCCTTTGAATGCCATGGGTAACAAGCCCCACCAAAGGCCAGGGCTGGAAGAACTGCTTGCCCAGGGGGCTGGGTGGATGCCAATTTGATGGAAGCTCATCTCAGCTGGGAAGAGACAGCGACACCCAGGTGAGAAAAATTCCTTTGTCAGATTGGCCAGTAGACCTTTTCTGGATTCAGGATTGATGTGGGAGGGACCGGCTTGCTTTGGGTGGAGCCACCCCTCAGCAGGTGGGCATGGATTATATAAGACAAGGAATCGAGCAAGCCGGTAAGCAGCACTCCTCTGTGGCCTCCGCTCCAATTGCTTCCTCCAGGTTCTGCCCCAACTGCCCTTCATGGCGGACTAAAATTTGTCAGATGAAATAAATCATCCCTTTCCAAGTTACTTTTGTTCATGGTAGTTATCAAAGCAATGGAGAGCAAACTGATACACCTGGCTACCATTTCCTGCTGTGTAGCATGAGGGCTGGCTCGTTGGGGTTTGTGTCCCGCCCGGTACCCCACAGCCGGCAAGCCCCAAAGAAAATCACACAGTCTACATTAGGTTATTAACTGATTGGCCCATTATCTCAGGCTTCTTACTAGCTATTATAACTTATATTAACCCATCTATGTTAGCCACATGGCTCGGTACCTTTTCTCAGCTGGGCAGCTTACATTGTTGCCTCCTTGGTGGTCTGCGCAGGAATGCCAGGGAAGCTTCCTGATTCCCAGACTTTCTCCTCACCCTGCCTCTACTTCCTGTCTGGTTGACCTGCCTATACTTCCTACCTGGCCAATCAGCATTTATTTAAAACATGATTGACTGAACAGACAAGTCTCCTGCACCACTGCTGGTCTAAATGAAAGGCTTCCTCCATCTGATTGGAAGCAGAGGCAGGGCTCCCCTCTTGTGCTGGCACAGCAGGGGCCCACATTTTTGCAGCCAGAGGATACAGGTGTTCTGTATACAGCTGGTATTCCAAATACTTGATGAGAATATACGTTTTTAAAATGGAAGCTTTTTGAGTTATAATGGCACAAAACAGTACCATTTAAAGGGATCATGACACTCTGTCCTTTCTGCCCATCTGTGCCTTTTGCAGCACCCAGACATTTCTCTATGGCAGTCATCCAGGGGATACATCAACAATTGTAGTGTACACACCTTTAAAACTCACATTTGCCAACCACTGACACATATTCCATCAAAGGGTACAGGGACACAGAAACCATGTGGTTTTAGGATCCTCATTGTCCTAGCCCCAGAGGAAAATGGTGACATTAAAAACACAGAGTTGAGGCTGGACAATCCTTATCCCACAATCAAAGAACATCCTTATGCAGCCAACTGAAGACACTTAACTGGATGATAGGCAAGCTCTTGTTGGTCTGAAAAATTGGAATATAAAGGCATATTCTTCTTGCAGCCCACGTATGTGGCGCAAGTTTTGAAATCTTGTGTGTTCCTTTGCTGCCATTCATACACCCAGGCCTTTTTCTTAGTAGCTTCAACTTACTCTGGTTGCTTCCACTTAGAGAAACTAGACATGTCCAAAGAAATGGAATTCATGACGGCATGAAGTCATGTTCCTGACATGTATAAGGCATAGACAGACAAAGTCACAATGATGCTCCCTCTGGAGTGACGGCTCTGTCACTCTTGGAGGGGTCCAGCTTCGATCAAGAAACATGGGTTTAGCAAGGCTAACAGGTAAGTAGCATCGCTGGTCAGCTGAGAACCTCTCAAAAAGAGTTGTATTCTGCAGAACAAATGTACACGCTGGAGACTCCCCTCTACTTCAGTTAGAGCTCCTGATTTATCCCCGAGGCAGGTCGTTGTTACCGTCCCATCAGGACATGTGGGCACTGCACAGACTATGTGATCCTGATTGCACGTCATTCTGCTTGCTAGCCCACTTCATCTCTCGCCGGGTGCCTGTCAGGGCCCGTTTTAATCCACACGCTCATTGCAGAGTCCTCGGGCAATGTCACACCGTGGAGGCAACTTGAATTTCCCTAATGTTCACTTCCTTTTCCTAGTCAAACCACACACAGTTCAGTTTTTACATTCCCTTGCATGCCCGCAAGTTGCAACCAACTAGAGAGGCCGCAAGCAATTATTCACCATCAAGAAGACATTTCCAAACCCATTTTTCTCCCAATTTCTGTTTTTCAATGTGCACGGAATTCCCCCAGTAGGTTAAGAAAAATAAATGTGCTTGGCACATTTGCACAGATTTCTCACTGGAATTCAGTGCACATATGCTTAAAATTTCCCCTTGCATTTTAGCACATGGCTCTAGAGGTGTTTTTTAGCTCTCTAAATACAAGATTTTAGCTCCTTATAGAGGCCCAGGGAATGGCGAAAAAAATGATAAAAGTGTGGCTGTTCTTGCTAAAGGCATGGCAGCTTCTAGCAGGCCTTGCTGGGAATGCCTGTAGTTGCCACCTCTAATTAGTACAGATGGGATTAAATTTAGCAGGTCTTGAAGTTAGTAGGAAGGAAAAACATGCGCTTTGACAAAGTGATGTATAGTCAGTTATGGGAGTCTCATGCCTGCTCTTTGTTCAGCAGGAGTCTCATTTTGGAAAAATTGATGTAGAAAAAACTATGTAGCTAGACTCTATCTATGATCTGTGCATCATGTGATCTGTGATTATTGGTGCATCATGGCCCAGGAAGAGACCCACATGCTTAGAAAGGTCTTCATGCCTTGTTGTGGGACTGGGTATGCCCAGCGAGCACTCCTGCCTTCATCACCTTGACACCTAGATCTGACATGTTTTCTTGTGGTGCCATAAAACGAGAAAAGAACACACTTCTAAATATTTGCCAGGGTGACTTAAACACACGAGAGGGTGGTATAGACAACATACTTACCCTTGGCCCAGCAGCAGCGCACAGTAGGATTTTGTGGTAGGATTTGAAGACCCTTGGCGAAGAGGAATTGGCATGTGTAAAGAAGCACGTTCATCCTCAAACTCTACAGACTCTGTTCTTTGCTTGTCTTCTCTCCCGGTATCAATCACAAATAGTTCCTTGGTTGATTTCACAGTGTGCTTAGGACTTCAGCATCTACTATTGCCGCAGCTGAGATGTATGTCCTATAGTGGGGATGCGCAGAGCCGAGTGGAACTCTGTAGTTCACAGTGATTCCATGTGAAAAAGTCTCCCCTGCAAGTCCTCCAGAGCTGAGCAACACAGCAGGATGGGACCTTATGCATGGTTCCCCAACTTGGATTTCCCCCTACCTATGACCATCCCCATCATGGCTGACACGTGTCCATGTGCTCCTAAGTAATGACCACCTATTTTCATAGTTCCAGCCATCTGCCTTGGTGTGACTGGGTTGCCCATCCCTCTTCATGTCATGTGCCTCCTCACTCCACTTTCCCAGGCAGTCCAGAGCCAGGGGCTCTTTTTTGAATCCCTCCTGCCATCAGTTGGGTGAGCACATAAGAACTAATCAGTTACCTAGTCACCTTCCACAGTGTACACCTGTGTATAAGTGATCCTTAGCACGTGGCCAGGGAAACCCTGGAGGCTCCTGGGGAGGGTACAGACACTGACAGGTCAAGAGAGGCCACACCTTCACTCTGGTGCTGTGGCTTCACTTTCTTTAAGGCCAAGATAGAACCTATCTCAAGGAGCCACTGTGGCTGTCAGACTGCATTAAGCACTGGGGAGGAGTGTGGGTACCCTCATTGCACCAAGGGCCCTTAGTGACTGATTGCAAGAGGGACGCTGGCGTCTCCCTGTGTGCTGAAACATCTTACTCACCGCTGCCCCTGGGTACCATGCTCTGGCCCAGAGGAGGCTGCTTGTAATTAGGCACTGATAAACAGGCAAGGAAATGAGGTCAAGAGAAAATAGTATTGTTCCCAAAGGTCAAATACATTCCCTTCATTCAGGCAAGCTACTCAAGAGGCATTGAAGAGGTATACCTGGTCCTGCATCATTCGGCAGCCTTGCTTTCAATCTTACCCTTCATTTTGGAAACGGGGGGGGGATTATTGCACATTGGGTGGGGTAACGAGACTGTGGCTTCCGGGTATCAGTTGCCCCTTGCGGCGTGCTGCTTTATGTCAACCTGCAGGATGCTTTCCCCAAGCTCCAAGAACTTTTTAAAAAAAATACACCAAATCTTATCGATCATCGTGTCCCGAGTGCGTCACCCCATACATCACACTTGTACATGTTGATTTGAATTCCAATTCTTCTGGTGGATGAAACGCTTAGGAGCCGCGCTGCCTTTGACTGATAAAATGAGAACAGGACCCGACACCTGGAAAATCATTTAAGCTTTGCCGCATGGAGCGAGGAGGGCTTGAGGGGATCCTCCACAGTGAGGAACGTTCTGGACTAATAAGCCACGATTCCAGTCTCAGTATCCTTTCTGTTTCATGGGACCCCCTCATTTCCTGGCAGACCATTGCTTTACTTGGGTATAATGGGAAAAATTAGGGCTGAATAGTAAACTTAATGCTATTATAAATAAAGTTAGGTCAGGGGTCCTATTTTATTCATGTTTTAAGGAATGTTTAATCTGTTATCCGAATGCTTTGCTGATCATGTAAATGGTGATAAACCAGATTTAGCTATCAAAGGAAGACCTGTGCAAAGGATTTGCGTAGATCTCTCAATGAACAAGCATCAAAGTCTCTCCCTCCTACACTCTCAAGATAAGCATTGAAGCAATTGTTTTACTGGAAACAGTCTTTATGCAAGATTCAATTTTTTTATCTGAACACTTTTAAACATTTCTTAAAGAGATAACTATTTGTCCCAGGAGACCACCCAACAGTAGCAATTAATTTCAGTGTCCAACCTGATAGAAAGGGGAGCCACAATGGGGCTCATTGGCAGGACCTATCTCTCACTCAGCAGCTATGTGTCTGGTGGTCCAGGTTCTGGGGGTGCCTAAGGAAAAAAAATAAAAAGAAAAAATATCAAGCATATAGATGTCCCCTTTACTGCCTTCTTTATATGCAGCATTAGCCTTTGTGGAGGTAGGACCACACATCACCTTATCTCTTCCCACCTCCCCATAGTCAGGGTGTTTCCCGGTAGATGGGGCAGCAACGTTCAGCAGGCAGAGAGTAATTTCACACCCTAAGCTACCTTTGACAACGCTGAGCACATTGCTGGTTGTCAGATCCCAGGAAAAGAATGCTACCAGACTGTTGGGGTACGCTAATACAACGTATGCCACAAGGAAAAGACAGCTCCCAATAGTTACTTTAAAATGTTATAAGCACAACCTGAAAAACAGAGAAAGCAACGTTTAGGGCAGGCTGGACTCTGGTGCCCCCGTGTGTTCAAATGCAGAACTGCAGAAGACCTGAACCGCAGAATTGTTGCAGGCCTCTGACTGCTTGTTTTTAGTTCAAAGGAACAAGTTGAAGATTATTATCATCTGATTGCAAACTCTGTTATCAGTTTTAAAAGAGTTGGAAATTCTCTCCTGCGAAGAAATAGCTTCGGTGAGTCAAAGATGAATGGTCGTCTTAGAACTGGGAAAGGGAATTCGCGTTTTTCCACCGAAGGCCCTGGGCAGGTCCAGAAACAAATGACCTTTAGGGAATGGAGGATCCATGATAGCCCGTGCCTGCGGTGCGTTCTGGAGCCCGCGGGTACCACGGAAGGCTTGTAATGTGACTCCTAGAGACCCCCGAGTTGAGTGGAGTCCAGCGGCCCCGCTCCTGTTCAGGCCTGTCTAGCTGGTTCTGCTGTAGGCAAGCCTGCTCCTTTCTCTTACATCACCAGTTTAGGATGCGCAGTCTGCATTGTTCCTGCACCCCCCAGGCGACGTTCCTGGGGAGCTTCTAGACTTGGCAGTAAGGCTTGGCTCATGGCTCCCCTGGCCCAATGGTTGTGCTCTGAACCAAGCAGGGACTCAGACTGAGTGCTTTGCAGGGCGCCACCCTAAACCATATGCGCTCACATGGTCGTCGTTGCCATCTTCTTCCTCCTCCTCCTTCTTCTGCTTCCTCTTCTTTCTCTTCCTCTTCTTCTAGACTCATTATTATTATTATTTTTAATTTAGAGCAAAGTTTTTTGTAACTCAGGTTGGCTTCAAACTTAACTTTGTAGGTGAGTATGGTTTTGAACTTCTGAGCCCTGTAATTAGGTAGCTTTCTCCTAGCTATCTGTATACACTTCTTGGGCAAATGCCTATAACGGAAAAACCATACTTTTTACTTCAGTATTTAAAAACTTAAATAGAGATAGGTGTTTTTTTTTTTTAAACAAATGAGTTCATCTGTTGTGGGAAAAATAGTATTCAGACATCAAACATTTTATAATCATTAAAATAACAATGATGTTGTTTGTTAGTGATAATTACTGTGTTAGTTACTTATAGCTACCTGAAAACCTATGCCTTTAAGCTATAGAATATGTATTTTACACATGAATCTACAACTGGAGGAAGACATATCAGAGGAGCTCTGCCCTGGCTCCATCCAGCCTCTGAGGGAGAAGTATAGTTGGTGTCACGGAGGGACACACATTCATTCATGTCCAGCTCAGCACTGGCCATCCATGGGGTTGGATAAAGAGGAAAGTGAGTTAAGAAAGGAGAGAAAGAGTGAGAGAGGGATCCGATCCGGCTGTGATAAAATGCTGGAGATAACAAGCCAGCCCACCTTCCTGGAGGTTGCAGCCCAAATCACTTAGTCGTATTGGATCACGGTGGTGGGTGTGACAGAAGCTCTTTGTGTTCTGGTAGCCAGGAAGTAAGGTGAGAAGGGAAAAGACCAGGGTCCTAACTTCATTACCATAGGGCATCCCTTTAAGACCTAACTGCCACTCACCCAGCCTCACCTTCTTCATGTTCATCAGGTAGACCTCCTTGCCGTCTCCAGATCCATCAGGTAGACCTCCTCCCCTTCTCCAGGTCCATCAGGTAGACCTCCTCTCCTTCTCCACATCCATCAGGTAGACCTCCTCTCCTTCTCCAGGTCCACCAGTTAGATGTCCTCCCTTCTCCATGTCCATCAGGTAGACCACCTCACCTTCTACATGTCCATTAGGTAGACCTCCCCACCTTCTCCAGGTCCATCAGATACACCTCCTAACCTTCTCCACATCCATCAGGTAGATCTCCTCCTCTTCTCCATGTCCATCAGGTAGACATACTTCCCTT
>JAQHUG010000271.1:2755253-2773434 GCA_028555095.1 Dicrostonyx torquatus | reverse complement strand
AATTATGAGAGCTAGCCAAGGAAAGGCTAGTGATAATAAGCCGGGCAGAGTTTAAATGAATCCAGTTTGTCATGTGGTTATTTCGGGTGCAGGCGGCCAGTAGCTGAGCGGGCCAGTGGCTGGGGGCTTGGGAGCTGGGTGCTGGGGAACACACACCCCTCCCTCCGTCTATATACAACACAGGTGTCTGCAGGTCTCCTAAGTAGACATTCCACAGTTCTGACATGTCAGGGTCTCAGGGTCTCTAGGGCAGGTCTCCTAAGTAGACACGCCACAGTTCTGACATTGCCAGGATCTTAGGGTCTCACCTAAGACTTCACCTTCCCAGTCTTATGCACAGTCCACATAGAAACCCACTCCCTTAATTCACTAAACTTCATGTTTTTCATATTTTTGTGTTTTGGTTTTTGCCCTGAAATGTAACCACAGAGCTGGCTAAAAGTAGCAGTTCACAATCATGTCATTGCCTGAGTGGGGTTGTCTTGAAATTTCCTCTGAGAAATAAGTTAATCCAATACTTTAAAATTTGGCCTCATTCAGATTTTAGGTACATGGACCAAGCACAATCAGATTCTTCTCTTGATGTAGCATAAATGGCTTCTAGCTCATTTCTTCACAGCTTCCTTCTTATCTCCTTTGAAACTCTGAAAGCTCAGGTCTTCCTGTCAGCCCTTTTCACAACTCCCATCTGTACAGTGTATTAAACCATTCTTAAAGCTCCGTGGCATTTCTCTAGTCCACAGTGCAGACTCTTCTGTGCATCTCTTAGAATAGTTCCAAAGGCCTACAGACATGGCCGAACTTCCCAGCCAAGTAGACCCCATCTCTGGTACTAATTCTCTGCATTAAGTGTTTTCTAGCCATTGTGGTCAAAGTCTTAACAGAAAGAATTCAATGAAGGAAGGGCTGGTTTGGATTCAGATTCAGAGATATAAGTCTGTCATGGTGGGGAGGATATGGCAGCTGGGGAGGGGGATAGTCTGTAGTACCAGTTTTTGACATGTCTGGGTCACATTTTGACAAATCAGGTAGCAAGAAGTGGAACCAGAGAGGCAAATGACTGTGAAGACAGGTGCTCAGCAACCCTCTCCTGCTGAGTTGGTCTAAAAGGGCCCATGGTCTCCAATACAGGCTTGCCAGGAGATGACTCAGTGTTCAAACATTTAAACCCATGGCGGGCGGGGGCATTGCAGATTCAAACCATAGGCACCCTGGCACCAAGGACTAGACCAGCAGTAGTTGCTGTCCCTGAGCTGTAAGCTTATCTAGACAGGGGCTTCCTGGTAGAGGTGGATTGTTCACAAATTCTGCCTCCAGAGAACCTGTTCATCTCTTTCATAGTACATAGGGGAAGAATATAAACCACTTCAGAAAGATACAGACCTCCACACTAAGTAGCCAATGAAGAGTGTGAGAGCCTTTAACTTTGGTGACTAGGAGTGAGCTCATTCCTGGGGTCTCCTAGTGCTGAAACTCAGGGATAGCATTTTAAAGGCAAAACCATGACTACATAAATGATAGAGGAGGGTCAGTGTCATCCTAGCTCTGGCCCTCGCTCACTATGTGACCTGAATGGAGCACTTTGCCTCTTTGAACCTCAGTTTCTTCCTATTGCCATCAGGATGCTGTGAAGTATAAGGATTTCCTTAGTTGCAGCCTCCCTGTCAAAGGTGGAATCAAGAACCCTGTGTGTCCCCAGGACCTCGGGTGTCCCCAGACAGACTAAGATTCCTGTAGTCTGGATGTGACATTCAGAAACTGAGAAGCAGGGCAAGGGCTAAGTGAGCCTGGAGATAAAGAGGGGTGGAGACAAGAAGAGACAGGCAGGAAAGGCCACAGCCACCTGCCTGAGCCCGTCTTCCTATGCTCCTGGATCTCATTAGACAGGGTGGTCCTCATTCTGCATTAGTCTCCAGGGTGAGAATGAACCACCACTCAGTTCCGATGTCATTCACATACACAACAAACCCTGCCAACAATCCTAATGCAAGGACTGAAGCAAGCCACACACCAGGGTGCAGTTAGGATTTTAATGCTGAGGTGGAAATAGCAAGGGTGGAGAACACTAGGAGAAGAAGGAAGTCTGGGAGGGGCCTCTAGGTGGGCTCAGGCAGACCTTGTTCAGGTGGTGGTAGCAATTTCTAGAGAGAAATGCCACAGGGAGTCAGATGAAGTCACTGGAGACTAACCTGAAATGGAAACACAGGGCATTCGACCATTAGCTGTTACAGCAGCAGCAAGAGCTGGCTTTCACTGGACATTGAGTAGATCTGGGAAGCCTGGCCTAACTATCCACTCATTCCTGGAGTGCCACATGGATTAGTCTTTGGAGAGGAGAGAGAAATCTATAGATTTGTGGTCTTGTTCTCTCACCTGGCCCAGACCCCTACTCATCCCTTCCTCTGAAAGGGAACTGATTGAATAGAAACCATGCCCACAAAGCCAGGATCCAGATGCAGGCCATGGGCAAGTGTCTGTACTCAAAGTTCAGAAAACCCTCCTAGGAAAATAAATCATTTAGTAACAAAGATCCCAGCTGAGTCTCGGTTTATGATGTGGCTTCAGGTTCAGGGCAAACTCAAAATTAGAGTTCAGCCTGGAGTCAGGATTAGGTCTCAATTTCTCTTGTCTTGTGACAGAAGCAAAATGAGCATAGCCCTGGCTTCCTGACAGAGTGCTGTACCAGGGGGCTGAGTCTACCTGTGGGTTTGAGGAGAACTGCCACCATAAATCATGTGTCTCGATACTTGGTCCCCAGTTAGATAAACTGTTTAAGTTTAGGAGGTACATCCTTGTTGCGGGGGTGTGTCACTAGAGATGGGTATTAAGATTTCAAAAGATCATGCCTCTCCTAGTTAGCTCACTCTACCTGGTGATATTGTCTTTATACATGAGCTCTCAGCTGATGCTCCAATGCCATGCCCCTTGCCTGCTGCTATTTTCCTCACCATAATGGTCATGGGTTCTAACCCTCTGGGGTTCTGAATCCCAACACAAATGCTTTCTTTCATAGTGTCCTTTGGTCGTGTTGTTTCATCACAGCAATAGAAAAGTAACTAGGACACTGCCCATACCAGCAGGAGTGACATGGCATCCCTCCTTCGGCTCCTTCCTCTTCAGACGGAGGATAGCAACTCTCCTGCTGGTAGATTAGCTGAAAGAACCAAGTCATGATCAAAATCTCAGTATTTGAAAAGGGAAATTAAGCAGAGGCCCACCCAATTTGTTGCCTTCCTCCTGCTCATTACTCTGTCACTTCTGTGACTTCAAGTGTGTCACTTTTC
This sequence comes from Dicrostonyx torquatus, assembly GCA_028555095.1. Lineage (NCBI taxonomy): Eukaryota > Metazoa > Chordata > Mammalia > Rodentia > Cricetidae > Dicrostonyx > Dicrostonyx torquatus. The sequence continues at coordinate 2,770,150 of JAQHUG010000271.1, read as the reverse complement.
ATCTGAAAGTGGGCAATGATAATGGCCCACTATACAGACTCTCTTGAGGACACAATGAGGTAGTGCACACAAGACACTGAAGGGGTGTATAAAGGGATCATGTAACCACAAAAGGATCACCTCCAGGTTCTGAAGCCCTGGGTGCCTGATTCCTATTTCCCCAGCAACCTTGTCAATCACGGAGAGCTAAAGCCTCAAAAGGCTTGAGGGGAAGGAAAGTTAAAGGCCCAACTTGGTCAGGATGCAAGGTCCCTGACAGGGGCACACCCACAGCTGTTGTCTTGTCCCATGAAAGGCACTCCAGTGCCCAAGCTGTGACTTACAGAGGATGTCTTGAAGAAGATTTACATCCACGTTGCTGAGTAATGTTTGGAGCAGTGGGCATAACTGAGAGAGAGAGACACACACACAGAGAGAGAGAAAGAAAAGGGGAGGGAGAAGAAAAACAGATGAGACTTTGCTGGAACACACTGCACAGCCTCCCCAAGCAGAGGGGCTGATTTCTAGGACCTGAGAACAGTTAACCTTAGCAATCTGGAACTACGGAATTGTAGTGGCCTGAATCAGAGCTTTAGGCTTCTGAGAACCCACCACCTCCGAATGTCAGAAGTTCAGGATCTGAAGATCTGCCATCCAGAACCTTCATACCCCAGACTGCTTAAACCTTGAGTCTGGAAATTCCAGATCCTCAGAAGGCTTAAGCCTTTGGGGAACCCCAATTCCCAGTTCGCTGCAGCTTCTCATTCATAGGTGCTTAAATACAGTCATTTAAATGAAAAGTGTATTGACTACAAGAAAACATCAGCTTCAAGTACACGGGTGGTGCATGGATGTGGTAAACAGCTCAAGGCAGCATCTGTGATTTCTGCCTCCTCTGTCTGCAGCCCAACTACTGAGGGTAGAGGAGGTGCCCACTGACCTCCCAAAGAGAAGTCTGCCTCACAGGAGACAGTGTCCTGAGTACCCAGCCACATCCCAGCAGGCCTGGCACTGGGTACTAAGACCTGGTGACTTACTTGGTTTTGCAGCAGGCCGGTCACTGTGTTTGTAAGGTGACTAGATATATCATCCAACAATGTGTTGATTAAGGTGTTTCGTCTGGAAAAGAAGGGACTTGCAAAGCTTGGTCAAGAGTTCAGTATGGCCTAGAGAGTTCTTGGGAGGTCAGATGACACACAACTCTGCTCTGTGGTCTCAGTCCCGCTTGTTGTCCAGTGGCCCATGTCAGAATGGACCATCACTGAGCACCTGAGCATCTCATGCCTAAGTATCTACTTCCTCAGTGCCTGGGTGCTCATCCCAGCCCTGACACAATGTTATTCACTCAGCCTCTATTTGCAGAGAACACTGGGCTGAACCTTGGGTCACTGGGCAATAACTTCCATCATTAACAAGTTTCACTGAGGTTGCCTTCTCTCACTTCATCTCTCATCCAGCTATTATCTCCTGAGATTCCTACTACAAGTGTTCACTGAAAGGAGGGTTTGCTCTTCTTGTGCCCTGATAAGTATGATGGTCTGTGTAGGGCTCCCCATTTTCCTTGAATTCACTAAGTGACCAAACACTCCCCTGCCTTATTTTCCCCCTGGATGTGTTCTGGGAGACAGAGAGCCTGTTTGTTTTCACCAAGTTGTTCTCCAGGGCACAGAATAGTGCCCACCTAACACTAAGTAGATTTTTGACTAGAATAATGAGAAAATGTGGCCGAGAAGATAGACTAGTCTATAAATTATATCTTTTACAATCATGAGGACCTGAGTGTAAATTCTAGCTGTTGTATTTAAAAAAAGAAAAAAAAGCCAGGTGATAGCAAACACATGTGATTCAGAGCACTGAAGACACAGAAGGGGAGATTCTTCAGCTGGTTTAGCCTACTTGATGAGCTCCAACCCCTGACACATGTGCATGGTTTGATGTCACCAACCTTTGATCCTAGTCTTTCAGAGATGGAAGGAGGCAGATCTCTGAGATGGAAACTAACCAGAGCTGTACTGTGAGACTCTGTCTCAAAATATGTATTCACACACAATGACAACAGGGCCAAGTGCTCTGAAGGTTAAGAGACTATCACTTTGAAATGAAAAGTGCATTGAGAAAGGAGAAAGGTGTTTTAAATAGCCACCACTTCCTTGCAGAGGTCCTAAGGTAGGAGAAAACCTGATTCAGCATAAAAAAATCCAGTGTGTTTTAAGGAGGGTGAGGGCCGAGCCATATAATGAGAGTCTTCATGGCCATGGGGATTCAGACCCCCTGGAGCAACATGAGTTTCCTGTTGCTGCTTGACCCAGAAGTGTCCAGTAGGAACCAGGTCTTTGGATATTCATGCCAAAACTATGGTCTTGTCTTAAAGATCATATCTTTGGTAGAGGAACATGGTTATCAAGACTGTGACAGAGGCTGTCCCTCTGTTCCTGACCTTGTCCTCCCAGCCCCAGCACTTGACTTGCAGGCTGTGTTTCCTCTCCCAGACGGAGTAGCATCACTTCCTCCTATCCCTGCCTAAACCAAACCTACTTTTCCATATATAAAATTAAAGATGCAAATTTTTAGGAGCAACAGAAATCAATGATAGAAAATGACAGGATTAGGATGTCAAGATTCCACTCTAGGGATTTTCCTGAGGGTAGAGATTACTTCAGGACAATCAGAGACCATGCTAGCATCTAATTTTCCAAATGCCTCCCTCTGGAGGTGGATGTAATGTTAACATGTTCAGAAGCACGAGGCACATTGACCCAGTGGAAAAGTACCGTAGGTAAATGCATGATTATGGCTGGAAAGGTTCATCCTCCTGCCTCAGCAATGGAAAGGAATAGACCATAGACTCAGTGTAGATCTCATGGTTCTTGAGAACTTAGCATATTCCAGGCTCTAAGCTGAACATAGGCATTTCCTCATGCCTTCATCCCAGAAGGTGATGAGAACATATCGCTACTGTTGAAACCCATGGATGTGCAAACAGAGGCTTCAAAAGATGAAGAAGGGACTTCCAAAGCTTGGTCAGTAGTTTTGACCAATAGCAGGCTGCTAGTGCTGATAGCTGTGACAGAGCTGATACTTGAGGTTGGTTCTATTGTATATTTTACGATGCTACTTCCCAAGTATAGGAATAGGATTAAAGTCAGGGGTCCTAAAGCCCCCTGAGAGCCTGGCTCTACTGGGATGTATGAGTCTTACCTGCCCAACAGGGAAATGGCGATCTTGTCGTTAGTACTTGAGCATTGCTCTAGGGCCACAGTGGGAAGGCCAGTTTCGGCATCAGTTTGAACACTGAGTGAATCTATGAGATCCAAGGAAACAGCTAAGTCCACTGTGGAGCCAATAACAGGCCTGCAGAAAACAAGAGTGACACTAGACACAGACAAAGAAGCCTTTTCGGGTTTCCCTGGTTTTCGTCTATCTCTGTGGACACAGTTCAGGGAATGTATGGGCAGTGTCAACATTATCTGGATGATGTCAACACGTTACATATTCTCTACAAAATTTACATGCCTGTTTAGGGTTTCTCTATACCATACTTGTTTAACATGTGTAAGATTTTTCCTTGGCTATGTCTAATAACAAAAATAATTGTTATTATTTTGTAGCACAGATTACCTGTTGTCGCTCATTTAAAATACTCTACATGGTTTAATAGAATGACTTTATCCATTCTGCCATTTCAGCACTACTAAGAGTGAAATCGCTCTCTATTTTATCAACAATTCTGGGCATTGTGAGGTTAAATAACTACCCAGGGATGTCACTGCTCATGGCTTCACAGATGGATCTAATTTACAAAGTACTCCACTACCAGAGATTTAAAGCAGAGTCACATGTGCTGGGTATGTGCTCTCTCTAAATGAAACCCCAGTCTCTAGAGTTTCTGTTGCACAGGTTCTTGACTGCAATTTTACTTTACCTCTCCTTTTAAATGAAAAAGATTAAAATTATATTACTCTTATCCATTAGGTCTAGGGCATGTCGATGGTTTCCAGGTTCTTTAAGACACACTAACTTGAAAATTAATGTGACAAGTGATTGAGGCAAAAACTCAAGGTTGACCTCTGGCCTCCAAATACATATGTGAGTGCACACATGAAGCTTCATACACATGAGTATAAATGTGCACCACACACAGCAGAGTACATTACATATATATTCTTTTGAAGGAAACATATATACATATATATTTTGTGAAAGAAACCTATACACATATACATTCTTGTGAAAGAAGCAATATGGCTTGTTTTCACTAGAATACTTTAAAGGTTAATATTTTAGGCCTCAAATGCTCCTCTCTTTTACACATTGGGAAACTTGAGCCAAAGGTTACACTGTAACTGGGAATTAAATGCATACTCAAACCAGCTACATAACACTGCCGCCCGTAAATACAAGGGACATATACTCACAGACGCACAGAGGCATTCACATTCACGGGCAGCTCCAAGGTAATGCCATTGCCGTCAGAAGACACAGAAGCTTGCACGTTCAAGATGTCCAGTTCATTGATGTCCAACCTGCACACAATCCATTAAGTGATCTCTGGTCATTCCTCCCTGCAATCCTCACAACTCTGCTCATTGCTCTCATGTCCTACCACATCCTGGTCACAAGTGTGAGCATCTACACTCTCAGGTGCCATGGACCGAGCGAGGAAAAGAATACTCAGCAGAGACAGAACTTCAACCCAGGACTGTGTGACTCAAAACTCCCATAAAGCCACTGCTTGGGACTAACAGGATGTGGATTCCAGCTTCCTGTCCCTTGAAGGAACTTGGACTTTTACTTCTGGCTGAATGTGAAGAGGGAAAGTGTTATTTTTAGAGAAAGGCTTTAGATACCAAGATGTAGGTGGGAATGGGACCTTGTCTATGAAATTACAGATTTGTGAAACCAGACACATGAATTGCCCAAACTGGTCCTGTAGCCCTACCTCAGATTTACTAAAACTACAATGAGCCTTGCCTCATAACTCCTCAGTTCTGTGGGGAAGAAGAGGCCTATCCATCTGTCTTTCACATTGGAATGGCCTCCCCACAAGGATTTCCTCCCTTTCTGGGAGGAAAGTAGCACCAGCTTACCCTAAACCACTTGTAAGGAGGCTTAAACCGTCAAGGTCCAGTGATTCCAAAGCTTTTAGAATGCTGTCCTTGACTGATTGCAAATTCAAGGTTTCTTGAAGAGATGCAATATCTTGTTTTAAGTTCTGAAGGACATCTGTTAAAAAAAAAAAACAAAACATCATCAATAAGTGCCTGCACCACTAGGGAATGAGCTCCCATCCTCCTGGTCTCAGGGAAGTCAGTTTCTCTGTGCTGCGTCATTCAGTTTCTGCAACAGCTCAGTGAGAAAGGATTGCCGCCATCTCCATTGTGCAAAAGAAAAACCCGAGACTCCTAAGGCTGGGAATTGTGTCTACACAGCTGTGTCCACACAGTTTCCAGGAAGAGTTTGTACTAATATATGTTGAGCATCCCCCCCCCAAAAAAAGATCAATTGAAGTTGATTGTGAAACCTGTTTTCAGGGATGACTTGAGGATCTGCCCCTCTTTTGAGATACTCACATGGGTTTGAAAAACCTAGTCAAGCAATTAAGAGAATAAACTAAGAAATGGAAAAATCTCAGACAAAGAAAAACACAGAGGGAAAGTACTGCTCCAAACTGCAGTGAATGCCTAAAATAGGGGTCCCAAAATGACAGCTTTGAATCAGTCCTAGAAAAGAGTAATTGACATTGGAGCAGGAGAGTGGAGTGTCTCAACACAAGATCTCAGAGGATAAGCAGGGAATGAAATACACAAATGCCATGTGCCAGGTGGCATGTGTGCAGAACTAAGGATGTAGGAGTCGAAAACATCTCTCCTGTGAAATACAGCAACTACTACCTCAGGGGCAAAAGAGAGAAACCACAACAAAGGAGCCATGACTTAACATGCTATTTGAGAATTCTGATGGAGACTCAGTTGTGCCTGCTGTTTTCTCTGCCATTTTGTAATCCGTTTCATGTCATGTGCTTGTAAAACGGTTTGGCTTAGAATTGTGATAGCCTATGTGCTTTGCTCTGGTTGTTTATAGTGGTGTTTCAGTTCATCCTCTGGTTGTGGCTGCTGAAATCACACACCTGTGAGGACTAACTAGTACTTGTTTCTGTAGACGGCTTTCCTGGTCTGTATTGAACATCTTTACGTAATGTTGAAAGATTTCACTTGTTGCTTTAAGGCTGTTTGTGATATATATGTATGGACATAATATTTTTTTAAATAAGCATTTAAGTATGACCATATATGATCTGTGTTTTCAAGGCAGTGCTGAGACTGGAGAGGTTGTTCAGCAGTTAGGAGTGCTTGCTGCTCTTGCGGAAGACTAGAGTTCAGTTCCCACCACACTTGTTGGAGGACTCATAACTACCTGTAACTCCAGAGGATCTGACACCCTCTTCTGGCTTCTGGGGACACACACAGATATAAACACATAGATACATATGCATAAATAAAAATAAAGTATTAAAAACACCTTTAATCAAATCGATGTAATTACAGTATTGCAACTTGGCTATGTGGCAGACAAACTCTACCTAATATAATGATGCAGACTATAAAATTGAAGCTAGCATTACTTAGATAGCTCCATCCAGCCACACAACTCCCTAGTAACCTTGACCCTAACACCCTTTTCTCTCTGCTGCAGTTCCCCAGCTGGGGGATGAGAGGATGGCTCCTTTTTTTGAATCTTTGAAAGGTTGAAGGCAACATGTACAGAACTTTCCTGTTCCTCTAAGAACTGTTTGTCAGATAGCCCTGTTCTTCTAAGTCAGAGAACAGAGGTGCCATTCAATAGACAGTGGGGACCTTATGGACATCTAGGTGATAACTGTCATTTCCAGCCAGTCAACAAAGACCAATAAGAAAAGACAAAGAACTACAAAACCATATGTTAACCATTTTGACAGAACACTTTAGTTAAATTATATAAACCAGCAGTAAAGATGTGAAAAACGAGAGTAGCGTTAGGATTAGAGAAATACAAAGTGAAATGAGTCACGTGCTCTCATGTCTGATAATGGCAAATCAGTTAAAGGTGTCCACGTTAGTGCTTTCAGTGAGCCAGTGGGGTGGGTTGTGGGTGCCTCCACGGACTGCTAGAGACAGTGGACAGCAGAATATTTGTCAACAGCTACCATAATTTAAAATGCAAACTTTTTAAAATTTTGAAATCTCACTTTGATGATTTTTTCCTGCACATTCAGTGTTGAGACACTATTAGGATATGTTGTTTTAGCACCATTTATTTCTAAAAGGAAAATGGGTGAGAAAGGAATTGAACGGCTGCACATTTCTCAGTAAGCCAGCCAAAAAGGATAGTACTATCCATCCCAGCAGCCTCTGCAGGTTTAGTGATTAATTTGTTCCTCCTGGGATCAGTCATCTAATAGCACATTTATTGACTCATTTTCAAGTCAAAATTCAGAATTCCAAATTATTCTGGGCCCTGCCAATATTACCTGAAAGTGAGGCCGAGGTCCCAGAGAGCAGGCCGCACAAGACAATGAGGCCCCCGAGGTGGAACATCTTTGGTCCTGATACCTGCATAGGAGGAAGAAGAAAAAAACAGAACCCACAGTGAACGTCTGTCACCCTCACACTTGACCTTCCTATAAGACAGACGTCCTTCTGCTCACTATAGGTAATAAATGGAACCGACAAAGATGCCAACCTCAGGATTGGAAAAAGAAAGTGGGGCCAAGTGCACAAGGGGATTTTATTCAGTCCAGAAAGAAAATTGAAATCATGAAATTTCAGGAAATGGGTGGAAGTGGAAGTCATTGTGTTTAGCAAAATTAACCAGGTTCTGAAAGAAAAATTACCCAATATTGTGTATTGTAAAATGAATTTAAATATGTATATATATATATGTGTGTGTGTATGTGTGTGTGTATTCAATGTATTTCTATGACATCATAAAATAAGGAGACAGACCATGAGCAGAGAAGAAGGAAATATTAATGGAAGAGAATATGGAGAAAGAGGGAGCAGGGGATACATGTGACATGAAAGTAAAAGGAAGGAGGAAGCCATTAGCAAGGGGTGGGGAATGGAGAAGGACAGCAGGGGAGGGAGAGCGATAGGAACTAAGTATATAAGAAAATGCCACAGCAAACCCACTGCTTTGGATAGTGAATTTAAAAATAATAGACTTAACTATATACAATTATGAGGGTAAAAGCTGACTTGTCCTAGAGATGATCGTATAAGGTTGAGAAGGGAGAGAAACTTTCAAGATACAGCCAGGATGTTATGGGGTGGGGCTTGGAAAGTCAAGCTGACCCCAGCCTATGCTCTATATGCTCAGTTCCTTGGTTCTTGCTGCCTTTTCTGATTGAGGAATATTTCCTCTGTATTTTGTGACCTAAATTTTTTGTCTTCATTCAATGAAACTTCAGACCTTTCTTGAAGGGAATTGGAGACCCCTCCCCTGAGGATAGTTCAAGGCTCCCACTATCTGGTTCCACCAAGCTTGAGGCAACACTGTCCTTTGGGAAATAGCTATGACTTTTGTCACTGCTGAGCCTAGACTCAAGGTAGAAGCCTTTCTCCATAAACTGAGAAAAGTCATTGAAGAATAAATTCTGAACAGACAGCACAACCCACATGAACCTAAGTTGTCGTTATTCTGACACAATATTACCTATGTCTCCAAATATGTTAGAGTCCCACTTCCCTAACACAAACAACGCCTTCCCTCGGCCATATGCCCCAAAGCCTCCTGAAGACCCTCATTTGGGGGCACACTGGGAGAGCCCCTACTCACTAGTTTGGAGAAGGATCACAGGAATGCCTGTTTCTCTGCACGGTCTCCTTGGTTGCTAAGGGTGAGAGTGGCCCTTATATTGTGGTGAGAGAATGAGAAGCAAGTCCTGGTTACAGGACATTCTAAGGAAACTCCAAAGAAAATACATAAGGTTAGCCAAGATTTTCCAACCCAAAGGTCACCCAGAACACTTGAGTGGCAAGTGAGAGATAGAGCGGAACTTAGATAAGGTCTTGAGTTTGGAACCAGAGGCTGCCAAGAAGTTGTCAGTTTTGTATTGGCATGGAAGATGACCTAGAATAGATCAATGGAAGAATGTTCTGTGGGAAGGCTCCTGGTGTGTGCCTCCACTAACCCATTTATTTCTTTGAAAACTCAGAGCAGGGAAGCGAGCAGCTTGTGGTCATGGAATCCATAGGGTAAAACTGTGGTCCTCAGGTAGCTTGTCGAACCTTTCTATTCACCTGCCCTGTGTTTGAGTGCCCTAATTATCTCTCCTGGGCAGAGCCCTCTGTGAGTGGGACAATAATGACATCACTCTGCCATCTCACTAACTCAAACAGCTATATTTTGAAGCAGTTTCCTATTTGATTTTGCTTAGTTCTCCCCTCAAACAAAGACTGTTGTTTCTCAGAGTAGAAAATTCCTACAAACCTAAAAATAAAAGGAGGAAAATAAGTGGGATCATGGCCACCGAGTTGCCACTGGGGAGTCTTTCTTCTTTATGGAGCCAGCAAGGAAGGTTGAATGATTTACATCCTTCCTACTTTGATGCCAGCCATGTTTATAGTTTGACTGTGTGCCCTACATGTATCTACTGGGCAGAAGGCAGATGGTGTGTGAATTCACAAGCCAGTATGGTTGTGGGCCAACGGGGAGGAATCAGCTCCCCTAGTTTAAGAGACTATACCAAATGCTAAGGAGAATTAGGATTGGAGTTTTATCACTCATAGACTCCATGTGCTTTAGGATTTCTGGATTCTTTTCATCAAATGATGGCTTTTTAAAAAAAAAACTTCCTTAATTTCTTAAAGAAGAACCAATTTCTTTATTGGTTTCATTCTGGTAGACTTTGCCAGATAATTGTAACTGAAAATTTTATGCATGAAGACAGACAAAGGTATACTGTGAAAAGCCACCTCCTCCATGGGTAGAGAAATAGTTTATTATCATCAGTGAGAATATAAAACAATCTGTGACATGAAATCCACCCTTTAGAGTGAAAATTTGTGTTTTCTTCATGCTAACCCATGCCTCTTCTTGAATCAGCAAGATAGGTCAGTACGAGAGCCTAAATGACACCTGTTCTCTCTCCAGAACCCACAGGATGGTGGAATTAGGAAAGGACTTCTTATAGTTATGTTATGACCTCAACAGGTGCATGGTCACACATGTTCCTGCACTCATATATGAGCATCATACACACACAAACACAAAATAATAAATAGAAACAAAAATAAAAGACTAATGCTTCTTAGGTTTAATAGATTATGGACTATGACCAAAGTTGATGTCTGGTCTCCCAAGGATGTCAGTGGCAGAAAGTGCTGGACAATAGAACTCATGGGTGACCTCCATCTCATGTTTGTTGAGCTGACCACACTCTGATTATTCAATCTACCTCCAAGCCCCGTGGCTCATGTGCACAGTTCTTCCCAGTGTGGACTGCAGAAGCACAAGCCTCTTTGAGCAGATGACTGGCAATAACTACTGAGCTTTGTTTACTACCAAGAACTGTCCTGCTCCAACTTGTTCTGTTTCCCGCTGACCTTGGAAAGAGGTTCAGATAGGAGAAGGCTCTGCTGAGATGATTAGGCAGGACCTGTACCCTGCCTGAGCACAGAAGCAGCTGTTTAGGCACACAGCCTCGGGGTGGGGGCAGCAGTGAGTAGCACGCATCCACCTGAGGTCAGCTGCAGATTTTGACTGCTCCCTGGGCTTCAGGTAGATATGCTTCTTCATTGTGCCTGCTACGTTTCAGGAAGTTAGTTTGAGAGTTTCATTTTCCAGTGGAAGGAAGGGGGTTTTGAGACAATTGTTCCCAAGGTCACGCAGAGGTAGAAATTCGGTGTCTGGGTCCTTCCAACAACATCAGGTTGAGGCCAGCTGGCAGGGCAGGACAGTTCCTATGTTTGTAGATCCTGTTTCCTGCTTCCCACAGGCCCCGTTGTTTGAATTGGTCGCCACACTCTGGGCCCAGATCAAGCTGGAACAGCACAGAAACAGGTGGGACCTCAGCCTTGGGTTGTAGGACAGCTCAGGCTGGGCCACGGCAACTTAGCAAGCCCTGAGAGCCTGGCCTTAAACTCAGGTGCCTATAGCAAAGGACATTATGAGCGATGACCTTGTCCTTCTGGAAGCTCAGGTAGTCAGAGCCTGCTGTGGCCTTGTCAAGGCTTGCTTTGGTGTGCAGACCCTCCTCCTGGCTGCCTGCCACCATGTTTCACAAACCCTTGAAAACCTTGTTTCCAGCTATGGGGTACAGAGCGAGCCAAGGGCCATGATGAAACTTTGTTAAGAGAGGTTCTCTCCCCCCCCCCCCTTCCCGCAGGAACACAGCCTGGGAATGCTGGAGCTGGAGCTGTGACCTCAGGCCTGTTGCTGGACCAGACCAAAGTTGTCTCTGTTGTTACATAGGTGAACAACTTGTGCCTGGATCTCCTTGGTAAAAAGGGCAGGGAAGTTCCTGGGACATCATGAGGATGAGGAGGAGGGGACTTGCAGTGGTCTCGTCAGAGCCTGTCACTGGGACTGGGGGACTTGGGTTCACATCTTCACTCTTCCCTCTGCTGAATGCACGACCTGGGATGCGGCTTCTTCCTTCTCTGGGAAATGGGACTGGAAATTGCACATCACCTCCCTGCTCTCTACGTGCAGAGAAAACATGTGGTAAACACATGTAAAGGTCCTCACTCTGGGCAGGTTGTGCATACGTTGACAGTAATGTTTGCAGTTATGTTACATAGCATGCACAAAGGGCTCTTGTAGTGCAGGGATTGGCTGTCAGGCCATCCAAGTCTGTGCTGGCTGTTCTGAGTCACCTTGGAGAGAGCATCCCTCTCTGCATACAGAGAGTCTCCTGGAATGTAAAGTACTTGTCTGTCAGGGTCAAAGACTGGGCCACAAAGGTCATAGGATGAGTTTCTCATGGAGAGTCTCCAGGAAAGCATTGTCTGTTCCACGCTAAGACTTCATACCCCAACATGACTGCTAATCATAGGCATGACAGCTTCCTGGTCCCACTGACCCCAACGCTTAACCAATGAGCTTGTATTTATTCCCAATCACCACTCAGTCCCCTCTTTGGAAAAGGCCCTTGAGACCAGAGAGGCCAAGCAATATGGTTGGGGGTCATATAGAAACCAGGCTTAGATGCAGATTAGAGGCTCTGCTCCCTAGAATTCCCTTACTTATAAGGCCCGAGATCCTCTTCACAGACAAGACTGCATGAACCAGGTTGAATCACCACCCATCAATGCAATGTCTTTTGCAATATTGCAAGTTTTCTAGTGCCAAGATACAACCCAGCTGCAATATTTTTTGAAAGAGAGAGAAAGACAGAGCACTCATGAGTGTGACAGACACAAACACACACAGAGAGAGAGAAAGAGAGAGAGAGAGAGAGAGAGAGAGAGAGAGAGAGAGAGAGAGAGAGAGAATTCATTCTCTTTATTACAACAGGTAGGTCTTTGCATATGAGAAAAACAAAAGATGATATGTTCGAGCACCATCATTTTATCACAACTGAAAGAGATAGTTAATGAACTGTGTAACGTTAGTGTCTGAAGATTTTTTTATTTCACTTTCAGTAATGTTGACAATTTCAGGTGACTTATTATTTTTTACCTAAAACAATGTCCCTTGGGCAAAGAGTACTTACTATTGTGCAGAACACAAGGATTTGATTTCAAACCTCAAATAGCATCTCACAATTTCCTATAATTAGTATCCTAGAGAATTTAAACCTTCCTCTGACCTCCTCAGAGAACTGAACACACACATGATGCACATAAACTCATGCAAGCAAAGACACACACAAAATAAATAAATCTTAAAAGCAAAAAATAAAACATTGCTCTAAGTCTTGGTCACAAATCTGGGTTACACAGAGCTCTTCAGGCCTTTTTCTGAGAGATGGAAACTAAAAAATAGGTCTTACCCACACTTGACTGGGATTTGCTTCCTCATGTTCAGTGGAATGTTCTTTGAGAAATTGCTGAAAGATTTAAACAAACCAGAAAGTTGACCCAGAAAGATGGGTCTATGTTCTCTGAGCTGCTGGATGTCTGCGTGTCTTACTTTTTCCATCTTTGTCTCTAAAGCTGGCACCTGAGCTACAGTTGGGGACAAGTGTTTGTGGGGAGAAAGAAGGGGGAAAGAAAAGAAAAGGCAAGATAACGAGATGGAGAAAGGAAGGGAGATGTAGAAAAGGATGAAAGAATGACAGGGAGGGTGTGAGGGAGGGAAGCAGAGAGTGAAGAAAGAACGCAAGAAGAGCTATTGAAAAGAGGAAAACAGAGGGAAAAGAAATGGAGCAAGAGAAAACTGGATGAGGACAGCTCTGTCCTGAGACTCTAGAAACTGAAGACTGAACTCCACTGTCCCTGGCCCTCCATGTCACACACAGGATCCTGCAAGTTTATTACCCTTGGCTGACTGTTTAGCTGGTGGTAGTGGAGAGGATGTACTGGGCAACCCATAGCCCTGGCCAATTGGTTTAGCTCTTCAGTGCTCTTGTCTAACTCCCCAAAATTTGGCCTGTAATCTGTCCTTTGCCTTGTATCAGCTTCCAGGTCCTTCCTGAGGCACTGGACTTGCGTTTCTGCCTCCATCTGTTCCTCCCTCCACTTTTTTTCACCCTAGAGTATCTTGCATTGGAATCATTAATCTTTTAATAACTGTCAACTTCTACTTAATGCTGAATGCTCTGTTTAAGTTGATGATGAAGGTTTTCAATTCTTGTCCCTGTAATGGGAGACTTACTGGACAATCAATGAAGCCCAATAGTCAGTTTATCTCTGAAGAGAAGCTCACTAGCCCCTCCAGCACCAGTCTTCTTGGAGAAAGATCTGAGTTATAGGGAAGGATTGTTTTCTAGAGGGAAACAGCCAGGGAGAAAAACAAATGCTGTATAGGGTTGCTCACGGTGAAATCTGAATGCAAAATCTTTCCAACAAATACAGAACTATATATTAGTCACCAGGACAGGGGGAAAATGATGGCCACCATAGCATTAACCCAAACTATTTTAGTATTAATAAAAACTTGGCAGTCAGAAATTAAGGGAGAGAAATCCAAGAAACAGTGAAGGGGCGATTGGCTGACCTTATTCTCCATCCAAAGATCCCAGAAAATCCTCCTAGCCTCCCGTCTCTCTTCCTGCCCATCTCTATTCAACTTCCCAAGTTTTCCAACAATTCTATGGCTAATTACAGCCAGCCAATTACTGACTCCGTCCTTGATTCGAGGTGGCTTTATTGGCACAGTTGGGTTGCATTGCAAACCAGTCTCCCTTTTGTTTAAATAAAAAGGAATGGTTTTTAACTCTAACATAGCAAAATTATATACAATAATAACACTCCAAGTAAGAAATACACTCACAATATCCAGTACATTAGTATTTGGCAAATTCAAAGAAAATATTTCATTATCTATACAATCTTGGTGAGTACAAAGTTTTGTACTTGATTTACTTTCTATCAAAAATATGGAAAACTAACTATAACTATCTATTCTTCAACCCCATCAGAAACCTGATAAGGATATAGTATTACCTGATTAGACGGGAAGTGCAGAACAAGCAAGATCCAAAACTAAGAAATGACAGAGATATCTGGCTTCCTAGATAGTTACCCAAAATTTCTTCTTAATGTTGGGTTATCCATCTTCGTCCTACGGGCCAAGAATATCTGACAGCTTTTCTGTTAAACAGGAATTTTGCAGGACTGGCCTGCCTTGTCTTGGCAAAGTTTGGCATTTGCCTTCTCTTCTGCCCTGCTTGTCCAAATCGGGCAGCATACTGTCAGCCGTCCAGGCAAGGGAAGTTTCTTTGCACAGTGGCTAACTTTGCCACAAATGAAAGCAAACTCCTTATGGAGGATTTT
>JAQHUG010000271.1:2737044-2750252 GCA_028555095.1 Dicrostonyx torquatus | reverse complement strand
AAGGAGCCCCAATGAGGGGAAGGAAAGTTAAAGGCCCAACTTGGTCAGGATGCAAGGTCCCTGACAGGGGCACACCCACAGCTGTTGTCTTGTCCCATGAAAGGCACTCCAGTCCCCAAGCTGTGACTTACAGAGGAGGCCTTTGGTAATATTTATATTCACTTTGCTGAGTATGAAATTGACCACTGGACATACCTGAGAGGGAGAGAGAAACAGAGAGAGAGAAAAGGGGAGGGAGAAGAAAAACAGATGAGACTTTGCTGGAACACACTGCGCAGCCTCCCCTAGCAGAGGGGCTGATTTCTAGGACCTGAGAACAGTTAACCTTAGCAATCTGGAACTACGGAATTGTAGTGGCCTGAATCAGAGCTTTAGGCTTCTGAGAACCCACCACCTCAGAATGTCAGAAGTTCAGGATCTGAAGATCTGCCATCCAGAACCTTCATACCCCAGACTGCTTAAACCTTGAGCCTGGAAATTCCAAATCCTCAGAAGGCTTAAGCCTTTGGGGAAACCCAATTCCCAGTTCCCTGCAGCTTCTCATTCATAGGTGCTTAAATACAGTCATTTAAATGAAAAGCGTGTTGACTACAAGAAAACATATGCTTCAAGCACAAGGGTGGTGCATGGATGTGGTAAACAGCTCAAGGAAGCATCTGTGATTTCTGCCTCCTCTCTCTGCAGCCCAACTACTGAGGGTAGAGGAGGTGCCCACTGACCTCCCAAAGAGAAGTCTGCCTCACAGGAGACAGTATCCTGAGTACCCAGCTACGCCTACAGATACCTCTCCTGCTCCCAGCAGGCCTGGCTCTGGGTACCAAGACCTGGTGACTTACTTGGTTTTGCAGAAGGCTGGTCACTGTCTTTGTAAAGAGGCCAGAGACACTATCCATTATTTTGTTGACGAGGGTACTTCGTCTGGAAATAAATAAGGGATTTGTAAAGCTTGGTCAAGAGTTCAGCGTAGCTCAAATAGTCATCCAGAGGTCATGTGACACACAGCTGGCCTCTGCAGACTCATTTAAACTCATTTCAGTTTGTTGCCCAGTGGCCCATGTCAGGATGGACCATCACTGAGCATCTGAGCATCTTACGCCTTAGTAGCTACTTCCTCAGTGCCTAGATGTGCATCATAACCCTGATACAGCATCATTCATTCAGCCTCTATTTATAGAGCACCAGACTGAGTTTTGGGACACTAGAAAAAAAAACCAATAAGTTTTTAACCTCCTTTATAAACAAGTCTCACTGAGGTTGCCTTTCCCCCTTCAACTCTCCCCAGCTGTCATTCCCCAGGGTAGCCCATCCTGAGTGTTTAGTGAAGGGAAGGTTTGCTCTTGTTGTGCCCTGCTAAGTAGGATGGTCTGTGTAGGGAATCCTTATTTTCCTTAAATTCCCTGATGGACCAAATAGTCTTTGGCCTGCCTTTTCCTCAGGATGTGTTATAGGAAACAGAGAGCCTGCTCATTTTCACCAAATCCATCTCCAGGGCTCAGAAAAAAAAATGCCTGCCTGGAAAAAATCGCAGATATTTGACTAGAAGAAAGAGTGAAGGGGCAAGGAGATAGCCTAGTCCACAAAATATTTGCCTTGTAAGCATGAGGACCCGAGTTTCCTCTCTAGAATTCATATTAAAAAAGAAAAAGAAAGAAGGAAAACCCAGTTGATAACAAACACTTGTAATCCAGCGTCATGAAGACAGAGATAGGAAGATTCCTCAGTCATCTTAGCCTACATGGTGATCTCCAGCTACTGACACATGTGCATGTGTGCCTACATGCACACACCCCATCTCCCAACACACAAAATAATAAAAGAACAGGTACAGTTAAATACATAGTGCAATCTAGTCTGGTGTCACCCACCTATGACCCCACCACGCAGGAGACAGTGGCAGGGAGATCTCTGAGATTGAAGCTAACCAGAACTGTAAAATGAGACCCTGTCACAAAATATGTATGCACACTGTGACAACAGAGACAAGAACTCTGAAGGACAAGAGAATATTCTTATAAGAAAAGGAGAAGAGCCGGGTGGTGGTGGCGCACGCCTTTAATCCCAGCACTCGGGAGGCAGAGGCAGGCGGATCTCTGTGAGTTCGAGGCCAGTCTGGTCTACAAAAGCTAGATCCAGGACAGGCTCCAAAGCTACAGAGAAATCCTGTCTCAAAAACCAAAAAAAAAAAAAACCAAAAAAAGAAAGAAAGAAAGAAAAGAAAAGGAGAAGAGAGGTGAAAAGATACATTGAGTTTAAGTAAGGTGTTTTATTTAACAAGACTATCAGTGGTAGGAAAACGTTTGCCTGAAGCACAGAATAAAAGCCAGTGTGTCTAAAGGAGAATGAGGGCAGACCAGCATCAGGAGAGTATTCTTGGCCATGGGTATTCAGACCCAATGGAACAACATGAGTTCCCTGGATCTGCTTGGCAGACTGTGGTTCTGTCTTTAATTTGAGATCAGGTCTTTGGTACAGGGAGGATGGTTGGCCTTAGGACATAGTTACCAAGCCTGGAATCAGAGGTCATCTTTCTATTCATGACCAATCTTCTCAGTCATTGACTTAAGGGTAATGTTTCCTTCCCCAGACACTGGGTAGCATCACCTCCTCTAACCCCTGTTTGAGTCAAAGCTATTTATTAAGCACACAATTAAAAATGCAGATATGAGTATCAACAGAAATCAGTGATAGAAAATGACAGGATTAGGATGTCAAGATTCCACTCTAGGGATTTTCCTGAGGGTAGAGATTACTTCAGGACAATCAGAGACCATGCTAGCATCTAATTTTCCAAATGCCTCCCTCTGGAGGTGGATGTAATGTTAACATGTTCAGAAGCACGAGGCACATTGACCCAGCTGAAAGGTACCATAGGCACATGCATATGATGACTGGAAAGGTTCATCCTCCTGCCTCAGTAATGGAAAGACATAGTCCATAGACTCAGTGTAGATCTCATGGTTTTTGAGCACTTAGCATGTTCCAGGCTCTAGGTTAAACATGTGTATTTTCTCATGTCTTCATCCCAGAGGCTGATGAATACAGATCTCTACTGTTCAAACCCATGGATGTGCAAACAGAGGCTTCAAAAGATGAAAATACAGAGGGACAGTGCTGATAGCTGTGACAGAGTTGATACTTGAGGTTGGTCCTATTGTATATTTTACAATGCTACTTCCAAGGTATATGAATAGGATTAAAGTTAGGAGTCCTAAAGCCCCCTGAGAGCCTAGCTCTACTGGGATGCATGAGGCTTACCTGCCCAGCAAGGAAATGGAGATATTGTCATCATCACTTGAGCATTTCCCTATGCTCAGTTTGGGAAGGCCAGTCTTGCTATCGATTTGAACACCGAGTGAAGTTGCAAGGTCCAAGGAAACAGAGGCGTTAACCATGGATCCAATGATAGGCCTGTAGAAAACAGGAGTCACACCAGCCACAGGTCTAGAAGGCTTTGCACTGGTTTTCATCTATGTGGGTGGACACAGTTCAGGGTGTCTATGGACAATGTCAACATCCTAACAGTAATGTCAACATGTTACAAATACTCTACAAAATCTACGCATTTAAATTAGACTTCTCTGGGCCATGCATCATTATCACATGCAAGATTTTTACTTGGCATGAGACTAATATTAAAAATTAATTGCTAACATTTTGTAATACAAATTACCTGTGGGCATTAATTTAAAACATTATATCTGATATAATCCATCTAATCATTATAATGGTTCTAGGAGAGAAATCACATTCTTCATTGTTTTTTGAGCATGAAATCCTGGTCACAGAGAAGTTGAGCAACTACCACAGGATCACATGGCTTCATGGCTTCACAAGTGTATCGGATACAAACACCACTTTCCCCAGTGTTGATGATTGAGGCCAGAGACTCACACATACTGAGCAAGTGCTCTCTTTGAAGGATACCTACCCTCCAGTCTCTAGAGATTCTATTACACAGGTTCTTGACTTGGCCATTTTTCTCTGTCTCTCATTTTAAATGGAAAAACTTTAAAAATTGTATTTTACTTATCCAGGAGGTCTAGCCCAAATCTATGATTTCCACATACTGTTAGAGAATCTATCTGAAAATGTAGTCTGGCATACTTACCATGTTGAGGCAGATTTATGATGTTGACTTCTCAACTCCACAAACAAATGTGAGTGCACACGTAAAACTTTATACACACGAGTGAACACAGGCAACACACACACACACATTTTGTATACAACATTCATCCACTTAACATGGCATGTTTTCACTAGACCATTTAAAGATTGAGATTTTAGGCCTCAGAGGGTCCTGTCTTTTAGAGATTAGGAAATTTGGGTCAGAGGTCAAAGAGTAACTAGGAATTAAGTGCCTACTTAAATAGGTCATATTGTACTCCACCCCCTAATCCAAGTGACACATACTCACAGAGAAAAAGAGGTATCCAAATCCACGGGAAGCTTGAGAACGATGCCTAGGAGGTTGGAAGTTGGTTCAACTTGCAAGTTCAGGAAGTTGAGTTTGTTAATTCGCAACCTGCCCAAAATCCACAAATGCCTTCTTGTCATTCTTCCCTGCAGCATTGCAATTCTGCTCACTGCCCTCCTGTTCTACCACATCCTGGTCACAAGTGTGAGCCTCTATACTCTGAGGTGCCATGGACCGAGCCAGGGAAACAACAGGCAGCAGAAACAGAGCTTCAACCCAGGACTGGGTGACTCTAAACTTCATGAAGCCACTGCTTGGGACTAAGGAGTGTGGATTCTAGTTTCCTGTCCCTTGAAAGAATTTGGCCTTTTACTCCCAGCTTTCTTTCAAGAAGAGCAGTGTCATTCTTAAAGAAAGGCTTTGGGTACCAAGATATAAACAATCACCTTCAACCTGAAATTACAGAGTGTGGGAACCCAGATGTGTAAACTCTCCAAACTGGCCCTGTAGCCCTGCCTCAGACTAACTCAAGCTCTAATGAGCTTTGCCTTAGAACTCCTCAGCACTGGGATGGGAAGACAAGGCTTATCATTTGACTTTGAAATTGGGTAGTCAGGTAGTCCCTTTTCTGAGAGCAAAGAAGCACCAACTCACCCGAAATCATTCTGAGATGAAAGGGAGTTTAATTTGCTAAGGTCCAATGTGTTCAAAGCTCCTAGAATGTTGCTCTTGGCTAATGACCAATCTGTGGTTTTCTGAAGTGATTCCACATCTAGGTTCAGGTTCTGAAGGACATCTGTCAAAACAGTCATTAATCAGTGCACCACTAGGGAATGAGCTCCCATCCTCCTGGTCTCAGGGAAGTCATTTTCCCTGTGCTGTGTCAATCAGTCTCTGCATCAAGTCAGTGAGGGAGGGATTGCTACCATCTCCGTTGTGAGAAGAGAAACCCAAGATTCCTAAGGTTAGGAAATGTGTCTACAGAGATGGGCCCATGCACTGATTCCAGGCAGGCTGTCCTGGTACTAATACATATTGAGCATTCATCAAAAAAAAAAAAGCAATCAAGCAGTTGAAGTTAATTGTGTATACCTATTTTTAGGAATGACTTGAGAATCTGTCCCTCTTAGTGAGATGCTCACATGGGTTTGAAAAACTTAGTCAAGCAATTGAGAGAATAAACTAAGAAATGGAATAATCTAGAACCAATGAAAAACATAGAGGGAAAATACTGCTCCAACCAGTGAAAATGAAAAACAGGTATCCCCAAAAGTCGGCTTGGAATCAGGCCCAGAGAAAATAAATTGACATTGGAGGAAGAGGGTAGAGTATCCTAACAAAAGATCTCAGAGAACACCTAGGGAATTAATGGAATGAACAACATGCGCCCGAAGGCATGTGTAAAGTGTTAGGGATGATTGTGTAGAAAATATCTCTACTGTGAAAACAAGTTGTCCCAGCCTAGGGACAAACAAAATGAAACAACAATCCCTTATTTTCAAAAGGACACACGGCTTAAAATGCTGTCTTGGAATATTTACTGTAACACAATAATGCTGCTAATTTCTCCATATTTTGTAACCTGTTTCATTTCTTTGTGTATAAAGCATTTGGATTAGAAACTTGATGTTCCATATGTTTTGTTCCATTTTTACCATGATGCTTCAGTTCATTCTCTAGTTTTAGCTGCTGAAATGAAATCACATAACTGTGAAGACTAACTTTTGTTTCTGCAGACAGCTTTCCTGTCTGTATTGAGTATCTTTGCCACAGAAAATATTTCACTTCTTCCTTTAAGAATGTTTGCAATGTGTGTGTGCATGTGTGTGTGTGCATACATGTGTGTGTACTTGAATTTTTTAAGAAAAGTATTCATATATGACCATACACTTTCTGTGTTCTCCATGCAGTCATGAGACTGGAGAGATGGCTCAGCATTTAAGAGAACTTGCTGCTTTTGCAGAAGACTAGAGTTCCATTCCCAACACCCGTGTTAGATGGCTCATAACCATGTGTTCCTCATGGGGATATGATACCCTTTTCTGGCTTCTGGGGGCATATACACAGATATATACAGAAGGGCACATACATACAATTGAAAATAAATATTAAGAACACTTTTAGCCAAACAGATGTAAATACAATAATTCAACTTGGCTCTGTGCTGACAGAATCTACCTAATATAATGATGTAGCTAGCATTGCTTAGACAACTCCATCTTGCCATACAACTCCCTAGGAACCTTGAATCTGACACCCTTTTCTCTCTGCTGCAGTTCCCCAGATGTGGAATGAGAGGATGGCTCCTTTCTTCATCTTTGAAAGTTACCTAAACATTGACAAGGTTTGAAGGCAGCATGTGCAGAGCTTTCCTGTTCCTATAGGAACTGTTTGTCAGTTAGCCCAGTTCTTCTATGGCAGAGCACAGAGGTGCAATTAAGTAGAAAGTTAAGAAGTTTATGAACATCCAAGCCAGGTGGGTTGATGTCACTTCCAGCCAGTCAATGCAAACCAATAAGAAAAGTTCAAAATAACTACAGAAACATATTTTAATAATTTTGATAGACACTATAGTTAAAATGCACAAACCAGTAAAAAGATAAGAAAAGTGAGAGGATGACTAGTGTAGTAGGAAGACCGCTTGTTCATTTCCTGGCTGCCCAGACTCCGTAAATAATCACACAGAAACTGTATTAAGTCACTGTTTGGCCCATTAGCTCTAAGTTCTTATTGGCTAACTCTTACATATTAATTTAACCCATTTCCGTTAGTTTATATTTTATCACGAGGCTCGTGGCCTACTGGCAAGGTTCTGGTGTGTCTGTCTCCAGCGGCAGCTCCATGACTTTTTTCCTGACTCTGCCTTCCTTCTCCCAGCATTCATTTTAGTTTTCCCCACCTAGCTCTGTTCTATCCTACCAGGCCAAGTCAGTTTCTTTATTAACCAATGGTATTCATAGCATACAGAGGGGAATCCCACATCAGGTTAGGATTAGAGAAATGCAAAGTGAGATGAGTTACATCTGCTCATTTCTGATAATAGCAAACTAGTTAATGCTGTCCATATTAGTGCGTAAAAGGAAGTAGGGTTAGGGAACAGGCTCCCACAGACTGCTAGGGAAAGTGGGATAGATACCATTACTTAAGATGTACATACTATTTAAAATTTTGAAATTTCACTTTGATGAATTTATTCTGTACATATATTGGCAAGACTCTAGTAGAATGTAATGTCATGACACTGTTTATTTCTAAAATGATAAGTAAGCGCTGCACATTTCTCAGTAAGCTACCCATAGAAGACAACAGTCTCTGCTATTGCAGCCATAGTGTTTATTAGGGCTACTCCTAGGACCAGCAGGCAGGTGGGACCTATATTGACTCACCTCCAACAGAACTTGTAACATCCAAATCCTGTACAACATTTCCAACGTCCAAATCCTGCACAGCATTTCCAACGAGGTCACCCAAAAGTGAGTCTGAGGTTCCAATGAGCAGACCGCAGAGGACAACAAGGCTCCCAAGTTGGAACATCTTTGATGTTGATACCTGGATGGTCATAGAAGGAAGAAGTGTGACCGTGAACTCCTGTCCATCTCACATTTAACCTTCCTATAAGACAAATATGATTCTGTTTACAATAGATAAGAAATAAAACCAGCAGAGATGCCCACCCTCAGAAGAGGATAGAGAAAGTGAGACTTTTATTCTGTCATAACAAAGAAAAATGAAACCATGACATTTCAAGAAATTAATGGAATTGACATCATGTGCTTAGCAAAATTAGCCAGATTCAGAAAGGTAAAACACCCTATTTTCTGCCACATGCAAATGAATTTCTAGTTTGTGTATGTATGTTTGTACACATGTGTTTGTGTGTGTGTGTGTGTGTGTGTGTGTGTTGACTGTGTGAGGTCATAATATAAGGAGGCTATGAGAGGAAAAGAAAAAAATCTTGAGGGAAGAGAAGATGGGGGAAAGAGCATGTAATACACATGACATGAAAGTAAAAGAAGGAGGAAGCCATTAGCAAGGAATGGGAATGGGAAGGACAGCAGGGGAGGAAGAGAGACAAGAACTAAGTATGTAGGAAAAAGCCACAGTAAACCCACCAATTTGTATGGTGAATTAAAAAATTATAAACATGATTGAATGCAATTATAACTGAATAAAATAAGCCAACAGAACAGGGAAGGTAGAGAAACTTTAGAGACATGGTCAGGGAGTAGAGGGAGTAGAAAACCAATCAACTCTAGCCTTTGCTCTTTATGCTCAGGACCTGCCTTCTCTGTTTGAAATATATTTCCTCTTCATTTTGCTGTCTAAATCTGATCTGTAGATTCAGCGAAACTTTATACCTTCCATGGAGCTAATTCCAGGTCCCTGCCCAGAAATCAGATTGAGGCTCCCACTACCACAACTCCACCAAGCTTGGTACAACACTGTCCTTAGGGAAATAGCTATAGCTTGTGTCATTGTTGAGCCTAGACTCCAGTAAGAAGCCTTTCTTCACATACTAAGACAAGTCATTGATGAATAAAATCTGAACAGTCAACAGAACCCACATGAACCTAAGTTGTCACTAGTCTGACACAATGTCATCTATGTCTAAACTTCCCTGACACAAACAGTGCCTTCCTTCTGCTTCTTGCCCCCAAAGTCTCCTGCAACCCCTGCCATAGGGGTCGCTGTAGGAGAACACGTACTCACAAATTGGAGAAGGATGCACAGGAAATGCTTGCTTCTCTCCAGGGATGCAGGGGTGACAGTGGCCCTTATATTGTGATGACAGGATGCGATGCAACCCCAGTTTCTAGGATGGTCCAAGGAGACTCCAATGAAAATACTTAAGGTTAGCCAAGTTATTCCAACCCAAAGGTCACCCAGGATGCTTGAGTGGCAGTGACGGACCTTGTGCCAACACTAAGGCCCCAAGTTGTTGAACCTGATGCTGCCAACAAGGGGTTAATTCAGTAAGTGCTGGGAAGAAGACTCAGAATGTATCCATGGAAGAATATCCAGGGAAGGCTCCTCGTGCTTGTCAAGGCTAGCCCAGTCATAATTTGATACCTCATAGAGGAGAAGCCACCAGCTTCAGGTTGATCAATGAGCAGAGTAGAATTGTGGCTCTCGAGTTGCTCTACCCATCCTCACATGGATACTCCCTCTATCTGAGTGCTCTAGTCATCCCCCTGAACAGAGTCAGCCACTGTGGTGGTTTCTGTTAGGGGCAATAATGAAGTCCCCTTTTCATCTCTACGATCAGACAGCTGCCTATGCGATTTTGTTTAATCTACCCCCAAGGTGATTATTTCTCTGAGTAGAAAATACAAACAGCCATAAATTAAAAGGAGAAAAATAAGTGAGTTCACCACCATGGCAAGTGTTTCTTCCTTATGGAGCCAACAAGGATGGTTGAATGATTCACATCCTTCCTACCTTAATATCAGTCATGTTTATAGAGTGACTGTGTGACACACATGCTACCATTGGGCAGGAAGCAGATGATGTGTGAATGTACAAGTCAGGATGCTTGTGGACTGAGAGGGAGGAATCCAGTTCCTCTGATTTAAGAGAATAAACCAAGAAGTTAAGGAGAACTGATTTGAGATGAAAGCTCACAAACTTTAACTGGTATTGCAAGGAACTGCTTGTTCATCCCGACCACCCAGAACCGAAATAATCACACAGAAACTGTATTAATTAAATCACTGCTCAGCCCATTAGCTCTAGCTTCTATTGGATAACTCTTACATCTTAATTTAACCAATTTCTAATAATCTGTGCATCACCACAAGATCGTGGCCTACCAGCAAAGTTTCAGCACGTCTAACTCCAGCGGTGGATCCATGGCATCCCTCTCCGCCCTTCTTTGTCCCAACATTCAGCTCCATCTTCCATGCCTACCTAAGCTCTGCCCTATCAACAGGCCAAGGCAGTTTCTTTATTCATTAATGGTAATCACAGCACACAGAGGGGACTCTCACATCACCTTCCCTTTTCTGTTTAAATAAAAAAGGTTTTAACTTTAACATAGTAAAATTACATATAGCAAAACAGTTATCAAACAAGAATTACAGTTACAATATTTCTATTTACTTAACCTTTTATCATAACTAAGGAAAACTATACCTATATCTACCTGTTCTTCAACTCCATCAAAGACTCCAGTGGATATAATATTACCTAAGTAAACAGGAAGTGCATTGTAAGCAACTTCCAAAACTCTAGGATTGACAGAGACATCTCACTACCTGGACAGTCACCCAAAGTTCTTCTGTACCATTGGGGCATCCATCTTCAGCCTACAGGCCCATAGTACCCAGAAGACTTTTCCATGAGGCAGGAAATTTCAAAACAGTTCTGCCTATATTGGCAGTTTGCAGTCACTTTCTTCTTATACCTGCAGAATGTCTCGCAGGCTTTTTCATGAAGCAGGAACCCCGAAGGATTGTCTCACCTTTAGGCAAGTTCAGAAGTCATTTCTCTGTGGATCCTGCATGTCCAGTTCATCTAACAAACTCTATAAGGAGCCTCTTCAATGCCCATCTTCCTCTTGAAGTAGACCGGTGCTGCCAGAAACAGATGTGTCTCACTGTCATAAAACATCCTAAATTTTTTAAACATCTAAATGCCATATTCTTGAGTCTGTGAGATGGGTCAGTGGGAGAGGCACTTGCTCCGCAGGCCTAATGACCAATCCTTGTTCTCCAGAGTCCACAGAACGGTGGAAGGAGGGAACAATTCCTGATAGCTATCCTTTGAGCTCAACGGGTATATAACCACACATGTATCTAAACTCACACATGAACATCACAAACACAAAATAATAAAAATAAAAATAAAAGACTTATGTTTCTTGGATCAAATACATTGTAGACTCCTACAGAAGTTGGTATATGGCTACCCAGGATGTCAGTGGCAGAAATAGTTGAACAATAGGATTCAAAGGTGACCTCTATCTCAAATCTGGTGAGCTCACCCCACTATGAACTTCAGACTCCCAGCTCTACCTCCAAACCCTGTGGCTGTGTGGCTCATGTGTACAGCTCTTCACAGTTTGGACTGTAGAAGCACAAGCCTCTGTAGGCAGACAATTGGCGGTGACTTCTGTCCTTTGTTTGCCTCCGGGAACTGTCCTGCTTCATCTTGTTCTACCTCCCAATGCCCTTGAAGGAGGTTCAGACAGGAAGGGGCTTTGGTGTGATGGGAAGGTAGAGTCTTTCCCCAACAGAACACAGGAGCAGCTGTTCCAACACACAGTCTCCTGAGTCAGCAGTGAACAGTGCTCTTCCTAGAGGTAGGTACAGCCATTTGCCTGCTGTCTGACCTTCAGGTTAGAAACACTTCTTTCTTGTGCCTGCAAGTCATCAGGAGGCAGATTTGAGAGCCTTGAGAGCCTCATTCTCCAGTGGAAAAAAACAGATTTCTGAGAGGCCCACAGGTGTAAAGGTCATACAAGGGCAGAAATCCAGTGCCTGGGTCTTTCCTACATCAGACTGCAGCCAGTTGGCATGGCAGGACTGTTCCTAGGCTTGTATGTCCTGTTTCCACAGGTCCCATTGTTTGAATTGGTCACCAAGCCCTGGGGCCATATCAAGCCAGAAAAGCAGAGAAACGAGTTGGAGCTGAGCATTGAGCTGGGGGATAGCACAGAACTGGGACACTGTAACTTAGCAAGCCCAGAGGACTTGACCTCAAAATGAAATAGCCACAGCAAAGGATATTATGATCTTGCAATTCTGATAGTTAGGGTAATCATATTTCTACTGTGACCTTAATAGGCCTCGCTTCTGTATGCAAAACTCCTTTCTAGCTCTCTGTCACCATATTCCACAAACTGTTCCCAACTATAGACACAGAGATGAGGGTCATGCTGAAATCTCCTTTAGAGGGGGTTTTCCCATCCCAGTAACACAGCCTGGGGTGATGGATTTGGAGTGGTGACCTCAGGCCTGTTGATGGGTCAGCCCTAGTTGCATCAGCTGCGAAATAAGTTAACTAACAACTTGTGCCTAGATGTTCTTGAAATTATATGAAGGGAAGTAACTGGGGCATCATGAGGGTGGTGAGGGGACTTTGGTGGATCAGATCAAAGCCTGTCACTGGGACCAGAAGGACCTGGGTTCAAATCACTCCTTCCACTGCTTGGCTGCATGACCTGGGACGGGGTTTCTTCCTTTTGAACTTCACCTCCCTGTTGTTCACGTACAGAGAAAACAGGTGAGAAACACATGTGAACATCCTCACACAGCTAACAGTACTGTCTGCAGTTACATTACATAGCACACGTAATGGGCTCTTTTGGGGGAGGGTTTGGACTGTCCGAGGCCATGCCAGGTCTGTGCTGGCTGCTCTGAAAGAATATCCCTCTTTGTATACAGGAAGTCTTCTAGAATGTAAGGTACTCTTCTGTTGGGGACAAAGACTGGACCCATAAGGGTCGTGGAATAAATTTCTCATTGAAAATATTCAGTGAACAGAAGCCTGCCCTTTTGACTGCGGCAGGCCCTTGGAGAGGGATCCTGATTCAGCAATTTGACCGGGGGGGGGGGTTAAGTGGGTCCCAGCCCAGTCATCTAGGTGTCTGGCCCCAGAGGGGACTAAGGACACCCGCCCATCCCCCAAACCTTTGGACCATTAAGGCAGCTTCCCCCACCTATTGGCTTTTATGATTAGTACACCTTAGCTCACTTCCAAGCATCTGTCCTCATCAGAGGCGGGGTACTAGGTTTCCAAAAGGAACTCAGCCTGTTCCTGGGCTGGGGCCTTGAGGGAAAAGGGTGCCTGT
>JAQHUG010000271.1:2679185-2727520 GCA_028555095.1 Dicrostonyx torquatus | reverse complement strand
GGGGCCACTGGCAGTAGCACCAGGATTTATCCCTACTGCTTATTCTGGCTTTTTGAAACCCATTCTCTTTGGATGGATATCTTGCTCAGCCTATATATAGTAGGGAGAGCCTTGGACCTTCTGCAAAGCAATGTGTCCTACCCTCTCTGAGAGGTGGATGGGAATGAGGAGGGGGATGCCGCAGTCTGAGAAGGGAAAGGGATTGTGGTGATGGTTGGTGATTTCTGCCTTCCTGATAGACTTGTTACACAAATTTCCTGATCTTAGTGAGTCCTATTTACTCTGAAGCTGGGCCAAGAATGCTAACTGAATGTTTGGCCATGTATCTACAAAATGTATTGGGACATAGAAGTTAACTTTTTGAGTATGGTGTTCAATCTGCTGTTGAAACAGAGGATTCTCAGATCCCCTTTGAGGGAAGAAGACTTGCTAACACAATGGAACAGTATTATGGAGACAATGTGTGACTGAAGACCTCTTCAAATGATGAGATAAAAGAGTAGATTATTGAACCCATTTCAACCCAAAATTAACTATTAATCTCAAAATATTTTCCATTGGTATGGACTTTGGTATATTGATACAAATTCAAAGTTAACTTTGTTATACTGTATATATTCTTGTTTGGGGGTATTGTGCTTATACAACTCATTTAAAATGTAATGTATATTAAGAAATATAGTTAGTAGTTAGTGGCATATACTAATCAAGCTTGTTATATTAGGTATAGTTTTAGGGTTAAACAGATATATTAAGATAGATATATAGTCTTCAAACACCTCAGACCTACAGAATATGTCATTTAAAATGTTTAATAACCAAGGCTTTCATGAAAGTGAGATATGCACCATTAATTGCTTCAAAAGAGGATGATGTGCATCAAAGAAACTCTATATGGAATTTGCTTTCTTTATGGCAAAAGCTAGTCATTTAAGCAGAAACTGCCCTTGCCTCAACTGTTGACAGCATACTGTCCAAACTGGACCATCAGGATGCAAAAGAAAGTGACTGCCAAATGTTGCCTAGACAAGGTACGACAGACCTCCAAAAGCCCCTGCTTCTCAAGAATGTCTGTTATATATACTAGGCCTGTAGACCAAAGTTGGGTGCCTCAATGTCACAGAAGAACTTTGAGTGACCAGATGTCCCCCTCATTAGGTAACATTACACCTTTCTGGGATCTTTGATGAAGTTAAAGATTAAACAATTAGATTGAAAGCTTTCCTCAATTATGATAGAAAGGAAAATTAAGTATAAAACTTCAGAATCACAAAGATAAGATAAATAACTGAATGTTTTCTCTAAATTTGCCAGATATAAATGAACTAGGTATTGTAACTATAATTCTTACTTGAAAACTATTTTTGTTTTATATAATTTTACTATGTTAAAGTTAAAACCTTCCTTTTTATTTAAACAAAAAGGAGGAAATGCTGTTGAAATGATTCTTTTGTACATTTTGAAAACATGTTGCTGTCATTGTTAATAAAAAGCTGATTGGCCAATGGCTAGGCAGGGTTTACAGGGCAGAGAGAATGCTGGGAAGAAAAAGGGTGGAGTCAGAGGAGTAGCCAGCTAGACACAGAAAGGAAACAGGAGGTGCAAGATAAAAGAGAGGCAACACCATGTGGCAGAATGTAGATTAATATAAATGGGTAAATTTAAGTTGCAAGAGTTAGCTAGTAACAAGCCTGAACCATGGGTTTAACATTTAAAATTAATAATAAGTTTCTGAGTGGTTATTTGGAAAATGACTGGCAGAACAGAGCTGATCAGTATACCAACAAAAAATGTACATACAAATGTATTTCTTTTTCAAGACACAGTTGGTTGAAGGAATGCGTGTTGGTCTTTCTCTCCTGCCAGTCTGAGACTCCTTCAGATTGAGGACCCTCATTCTTCCCTCTTTATGCCCACAACCATCAGCCTAGAGCTGGCTTCTGGTGAGACCCAGTAAACACCATACTTGGTAAAGGTTGGAAAACAGCTGCTGAATAGGCTGAGGAGTTGTCTGAATTGATGGGAGCTGGAAATGAGACCAAGATCCCTCCCTCCTATGAACCTTTATTCATCCATCCCAAGGCTTTTGTTCCATCTGCAGAAAGCACATGACCATCCTCAGGGAGGGAGGCAGCAGGAACGCTGGCAATCACTTCTTATGGAGAAGGGAACAAGTTTGAAGACCTTCTCCAGAGTGACAGCCTCCAGGAAATGACCTCTCACTCTCTCTGCATCAGTTCCTCCTGGCACCAGAGCAAGGCCTGAGAATGTCACATGTCACACCTGTAAATCCTCTCTGTCCTTTAGAGCACCTCTTTTGTAGCTACCTCATTCCCTGCTACACACACACACACACACACACACACACACACACACACACACACACACACACACGCCCAGCTCTGCCTGTCACTCCTCTCTCATTTCCCACTACAACTTCTACAGAATAAACTGGAATGTGGTTGTCAATTGCATTTGTCAGGCTTCTTGGGTTACTTGTAAAGTAGACCGTAAAGAGGGTCCTGGAAATGTTATGGATTCCAGCACTCAAAGGAAATCTTCAGGGCTATGTTTTCTCTGTGACTCGGATCTGGTTTCTTCTGCCCTGACTTCAAGCCGACTTTGCAGGAGCGGATGGCAGAGATGGCCACCAGTAACTAGTGACCACAGCAGAACGCAGGCATCTCTCCCTGATATCTCTTCAAGCCTTCTCAAACTCATTCCCATCATCCCTGTAAGGGGCACACGCTGACTTCTAAACTGAATGTAGCAGCCAGAGTAAGGAAAAGACCTGTGGTTCAATGTGAAGATATTGTTCCCACAGAGAAAGCCGTGGCAGAAGAGCAGAGAAGTGAATGACTGAAAGAACATGGTTAGGGGTAAAGTGGCCAGGGTGTGAGTATTCCCATCTACTGCCTTCCCTAGTGTTGTGGGGGGGGGGCGGGAAGACCCCCTGGGGACCTGTTTGCAGGAGAGACAATGG
The DNA here is from genome assembly GCA_028555095.1 of Dicrostonyx torquatus. Classification (NCBI taxonomy): domain Eukaryota; kingdom Metazoa; phylum Chordata; class Mammalia; order Rodentia; family Cricetidae; genus Dicrostonyx; species Dicrostonyx torquatus. The sequence goes on along the minus strand of JAQHUG010000271.1, from coordinate 2,724,537 downwards.
AAACTACACAGGTGAAAAGGTAAGTGGGCCCAAAACAAGCATTTTGCTCCCCTACCACTAATCCCTTTCCCACCTCACAGCCTCTGCCCAAAGTTGTAGAAAGCACACACGTGATTTGTGTGGATGGTAAAGCCTCAGCAGAGAGCTTGGCTGAACTGGGGACAGAGGTAGGAGGAAGCTGGATGGCACAAATCCAGCGTGACCTTTTTTCTTCCTGAATTGAGAGACACTTGAGCCAATTTCTGTTATATTCTTAGCAGCAACACACAGGGGAGAGGGCTTGCTCTAGTTAACTTTCTGTCCACAGCATGACACTTTATTAAGGCTGTGCAGGTCACCATGACAGATCTGCATAAGCCAAGTCTTGTCAAGTATGACCTGCAGGAAGAAAACATGTCATGGTAGAGGGATTCCAGGAGCCTCGGCTGGAAGATCCCTGGGGGCTGCAGGCCTTGCTTTCCACTTGAGCCTTCATGTCTGGGCTTGGAGACCTTGAGGCTGACTCTACTTGCCCCTTCTCCATCTTCGCACAGTTGTCTGGCTTCAGGCTTCTCCCTCAGGCCAGCAGGGTGTCTGAAGTCGGTTACAAAGAGAGCACTGACAAGAGAAGGTTAAAAAACAAATGCTGTTGCCTGCTTACCAAGCATGGGTCTGCTGTCTTCAAAGGATCCTAAGATTTGGCAGCTTTGTGCTGGTGGAGAGATTCCAGAGGCTCAGATTGCCCCTTCAGTGCAGGGACTTCAGGGTGTGGTCTCTGGGCTGCCACAACACATTTTCCTCGGGTAGAGTCAGAGAGCCAGAGAATGACAAAGGAGTCCCACTTCCTACCCAAACCGCTGAGGTACGAGTGGGGCACTGAAACTAAAGCAGCACAGGACACGTCCTGGGACATAGCAGGGCATCCTTCACACTGCCTCCAGCTTCTGCCTTCTGAAGAAGACCAGGGTTTGAGCCTAAGTTCTCCTTCCTTCTGGCTGTGGAAATGGACCTGACAGTTAATCTCTCTGAGCCTCGGTTTCCTGCTTTGTTATCTAAGAACAGTAACAGCTACCCACTGGGGTAGCCCTCAGAACTGGATAAAATGGCTCACAGCCAAAGCAATGCAAAGCAATGCTGAAGGGATCACAGTACCTGACCTCAACCTGCATGGCAGAACCATAGTAACAAAAACACCATAATACTGATGTAAAACCAGAAATACAGATCAGTGGAATAGAATGGATGACAAAGAAATACACCCACACTGCTACAGTCACCTAAATTTTGACAACATATTATTTAAAAATAAAATAAGCGCCGGGCGTTGGTGGCACACGCCTTTAATCCCAGCACTCGGAAGGCAGAGGCAGGCGGATCTTTGTGAGTTCGAGACCAGCCTGGTCTAAAAGAGCTAGTTCCAGCGCAGCCTCCAAAGCCACAGAGAAACCCTGTCTCGAAAAACCAAAAAATAAATAAATAAATAAAATAATCAAAAAAAAATTAAAAACTCTCAACAAACGATACTGAGTAAATTAGGTATCCACATGTAGAGGAAAGGAACTAGATCCTTATCTCTCATCCTACTCCAAAATCTGTCCAAAGTGGAGCAAAGATCTAAATGTAAGACATGAAACTCTCAGAAGATATAGGCATAGGCCAGGGTTCTCTGGAACCCATTCCAGTAGCTCAGAGCATGAGAGTGAACACTGAGAAATGAGATTCCATGATGTCAAAAGGTTTCTGAAAAACAAAGGAAGCAGTCACCAGAGTGAGGGGATAATGGGAGAGAATCTCAAATGCACAAGAACTCAAGGTGAAGGAACCATCCCATTAATACAAGAGCACGGGTCAGGAACAGACGGTCTTCAAAAGGAGAAACACAAATGACCAAGAAATACTTGGAAAAGAAGTTATGCTTCTTCACACTGAGATTGCTTCCCACCCGGAATCAGAAAGGGTGTCATCAAGAGAAACAATGACAACAAAAGCTGCAAGGATGTGGGGGGAGAAACAGGCAGTGCTGGTGGAAGAGTAAACTGTGGCAATCACTGTAGAGTGTCGCCAGGAACCCAAAACAACTATCACGTGACTCCTGGGTGGACACCAGATAAAGAAAAATTAATAAACAAAATTGGGACATATAAACACCAGAACGTTTTTCGGATCAAAGGACAATGATCCATTCATCTGTTATAGATACCCAGGTGGTTCCACATCCTGGCCGTTGTGAATAGTGTAGCCATGAGTACGGCTGTACAGGTGTACAGGTGTCTGTGTGGTGTTGCTGATGCAGTTTCCTTCAGGTCTCTATCTAGGAGTGAACAGATGGATCATATGGGAGTTCTAGCTTCAGTTTTTTTGTTTTGTTTTGTTTTTCTTTCAAGACAGGGCTTCTCTGTTAGCACTGGCTGTCCTGAAACTTACTCTGTAGACCAGGCTGTCCTCAGACTCAAAGATCTATCTGACTCTGCTATGATTAAAGGTGTATGCCACCATGCCCAGCTCTGTCTTCAGTTTTCTGAGGACCCTCCATGCTGATTTCTGTGGTGGCTGCACCAGTGTGTGTATGTGTGTGCGCGCGTGCGTGCATGTGTGCTCTCCATTCAGTAATCTTTTCTACCATTTGTTGTCATTTATTTTCTTGATCACAGCCATCTGCATCTCATTGGGGTGTGTTGCAGCCTTGATGTAATTTCTATTTGCATATTTCTGTGACAGCTAAGTATACTGAACATTTTCTCCAAATATTTATTGGTCATTTGTACTTATTTTTCCTCCATTTTAAACAAAATAAAAATTATTTAAACAACAATCACTTGATTTGAAGGGGAAACTATCTAAGACTCATATTTTAAAGAGTATTTTACCCCTACTGAAAGATGCATTGTCGCACATGTAACAGCAGTGCACAATAAAATCTATAAAATTGTCCCTTTATAATACTAAATGAAACCCACCAAAGTTCTCCAATCAAAGTAAGCAAGGGTTATTATGCTGTTGGGTCTTTGTTGTTGAGACAACGAGAACAAAACAACTTACTGGACTCTAAAGCCTACAAGATGAATGGATGTGTCGTTAATAAAGAAGAGGCTTTCTGGAGAACCAGAATGCCTCCATGCCATCTCCATTTAATGTCAACAGAAACATAAGACTGGCCATTAAGTTTAGGTTTTTTTTAAGAACAATGGGATTGTGCACATAAACCACTTACTTCCTGTCCAATCAAAGGGGAAGGAGTAAAAAACAAAAGGACAGAGGGAAAAAACTGTCCTGTAGTGGTGAGGCCAGGGTGAAGCCGGCCGTCATTTCTAGGTGAAAATGTCTTGGGATGAGGGGATAGGTTCACTCTTTAGTAGACACCTCCTGCTTGCTGCTGGCCCTCTCCTCGTCCTCCTCTGCCACTTCCAACCGTGCAGGTGTGTCTGTCTCACTATCTGACTGCCCAGCAAACTGAAACTTATCAGCCTCATTGGCAATTCCTGTCAACCACCAGCTTGCTGAGTGGAACACTCCTCTCGGTCTTTCACAGCCCCACTGACCCATCCTGCTCCACACTGCTCAACTGATGTGGTCGCTCTACTCAGCTGGGTTCAGGAGTCGCCTCAGCAGCCACTCTATAAATAGGTTTCAGCTCTACCCTAAAGAAGCCCCTCTGCATTTCTTCTTTTGAAAACTGCTCATTCAATAATTTTGCTCATTTAGTGATTGGAACATTTGGAGGGAAAGGATTAATTTTTTAGTTCTTTCTACAAGCTTGACATTAATCCTTTGTTGAAGGCACAGCTGGCAAAGATGCTCTCCCATCCTGTCTGTTGTCATTTCACTGTGGTCATCTTTTCCTTTGCCATGCAAACACTTTTAAATTTTCTGTCATCCCATGATAAATTAATCTTAATAATATTTAACCTGTTAGAAAAGGCATGTGTATCCATGTATATGATGTAAAAGTAAAAAGGGGAAGAAAGGGACCAGTGAGGGGTGAAGGAAAGGACAGTGAGCGGGCATTAATATGGTCAAAGCACCTGAATGTGGACGCCATCATGAAACCTCTACTTTTTACAATCAATAGGCTAATGCTAATTCTGGCTGGTGAGAGTAAAAGTGTACATATTATTTCGTTTATTAGTCCTCAGTGGAGAGAATGAGGCACGGTGAGGTTAAATATGCTCTCTGAAGAACTGGAATTGGAAACTAGGAACTCTGACTCCAGTAAACAAATTTGGCTTTAATCTGGGAAATATGTGTTAGCAGTATCATGTCTTCCCTCTAGTGGCCTGTTTGGGAACTGACCCGCTCTGGCTAATCAAGCAGGGCTTGTGCCTTGCCTGGGCCAGCCACCATTACTCTTCCTGGTTAGGAAAAAGGGCAGCTGAAGTGTACACAGTGCCCATTCTCTGTTTGTTCAGGGCCTGTAGGTGAGGGGTAGGAGAGAGATGCATGGTCTCACAGACCCCAGGGCTCCCCGTCTCAGTCTCTGAGACTCTCCTTTCTCATCTTTGCTCCAGCTCTTCCCTTTCCTGGCAGATTAGACAATCTGAGGCATTTGCTGCACTGTCCAAGTCCTGAACTTAGATTTATTTGTCTGTCTGCATTTTTCATGGTCACCCAATGAGGCAGGTGTTACCCTTGTTCTCAGGCTTCAACAGTCTAGAACCATAGGCCTACCATGCCTACTCATGGCTACCCATCATAAAGATCCTGGGATTCTTCAGCCTCTGAAGTCAGAACTTTGAACCTTCTGGAATTCAAGAAGTGTTGCGATAGTATTAACTGCCAACTCAACAGAATTTATGACCACCCAGTCTAGTCTTGCCTGTAGGGGATTGTCTTGATTGAGGTTAGAGGACCCCCCCCACACACACACACACACTAGGGGTGGCACCAATCTCTGTGCTACGTAAAAGGATAGCCTAGCTCCAGCATGCCTTCATCACCCTGCTTCTTGAGAGTGGCTGCAATGTGACGGGCTACTGCTTCTGTGAGTTTCCATTATGATAGATGGTCATTGTGAGGTTTGAGTCTAAATAAACCCTTTGTCCCTTCAGTTACATTAGTCAGACATTCCTGTCACAACAACTAGGGTGCACAGTATCTTGCCTTTCCACTTGTCCCTAAGCAGACCCAAAAGTGAACCTTCTACACAGAGAAAACGGCTTGGGGGTATATTTCTTACACAAGAGAGGAGAGTCAGGTGCAGAGGCACAGCTAATTGGGGTTTAGGGCCAGGGTCCTGTGTGGCTTTTCCCCCATCATCTGTTTAAAACATGAGGCCCACCTCTTGATTGACACATCTTCCTGGCATGTCATTCCTCTGGATGGAACCAGCATCAGCTTCAGATGGCCCCAAGAGTTGTCAGGACTGTAAATCCTGCCCACTGTCTGAACTGAAAGGCTATTCACCATCCTAGCCCTTCTCAAGCACATGCCTTTGATTTGTTCTTACAGATGGGTCCTCCTAGCAGCCCTATGCTGACATACATGTCTGTAGATGCTTTCCCCTGGCCAGCTTCAGTAAATGAAAACCCAAACTCTAGAGAAAGGACTGCTAGGGGGTAGCTGTGTAGAATCATTGGAGAGAAAGAAGATCAAGGCCAGAGTCACCCAAGCTGGAGTCAGAGAGTCCCATGGTGACACTTAATTGAGCATTCTTATCATAGTCCTTCCGGTCCCCTCAATATCCTACAGGCAATGGGGGTCACTGAGTATCTGTATCTCACATCAAAGAGATGAGAAGACAGAAGTAAGAGACTTTAGACATTAGAAGACACTGGCACCATGAGGAAGACTTGTCACAGTTTGGATTTTTCTGGAGACTCCTCTAGGTTCTGATCTTCTTCCTCTCTACATGCCCCAATACTCTCAATTAGATAAAAGTCATCAGAAACCAAGGGTCCTGAACATGTGGGAAAAGGAACCCAGAAAGAGGGAGAATGGCACTCACAGAACGGACACAGAAAGTTGGTGACCGTGATGATTAATGCTGATCATCAACATGACAGAGTCTAGAGCCACTTCTGAGTATATCAAGTAGATAGTTTATATGTTGAATGGAGATGTGAAGACCCACCCCGAGTGTGCCACACATCATTCCAAAGCTGGATTCAAGACTTATTCAGGACAAAGTAAGAGAAACACTAGCATTTACCTTTGCTTCCTGATTACAGACAAAATGTGACCCCCAAACTCTTGCTGTCATGCCTTCCCCACCATAATGGATTGTATCCTCAAACCAAAATAAACCCTTTCTTCCATTAGTTGCGTCTTGTCAGGTATTTGGTCACACCATTAAGAAAAGTAACTAACATATTGACTGAACTGGAATTTAAGTCTGTCCTTAATGCCCAGCTCATGTTCTTCCTGTTCATCTCAGGAACTCCATCCTAAAACTTAACACTGTGGAAAAAAGATTTCAGGAATACCCCTATAACAAGAGTCACTATGAATAGAAAAGCCTCAGAATGTTATTGTAATCATAATTGCTATGGAGTGAGCTATCTCGGGAACCTCAGTGTCATATTGGTCACTGCAAAGGATATCATACCATAAAACTCCAATAATTTCTCTTTAATATAGATCAGTGAATAGACCTAGAAACCCACTTATAACCTAATCCCTCTAGAATGGGCTATCTCAGGAACCCCAGTGTAATACTGTAGAGTTGACTTCCCAGGAGCCCAGCTGCGGTAAGGTCAATCCAGGCATTGGTTCCATGGCTTCATGATTTTATGTATACCTGTTTTCAGTATCCTTCCCATGGGATATTGAACACTGAAGAGGGAGGCAGGATTGGGGCATTCTGGGATGAATAGGAAAAAGAAAACTTACTTTTAATCAGCCAATTGATGAAAGATGCCGGGAAGCTTTTGTCCTGGAAAAACAAAACAAAAAATCAAAAAACTCACAGCAAGTGTATACCTACTGTGTGCCAGCTCGGTGTTCCATGTAAACCTGACACCAACTTTGCAACATGAGGATAACAGATTAAAAAGAGAGAGAGAGAGAGAGAGACATGGAGATGGGAATGGCTTTGCCCAGACCTAACAATGAACTGTCACAACACTGTTCCTACATTCTGGACTCCAGACTTTGCCCTTGGACAGCTGAGGGCTGAGAAGCAGTGGACTGTTGACCCCAAGATCCCACCTTGTAGAAAAACCCAGGAACTGCCCCAAGTTCCTGGCCATGTCCCAGCCTGGAAAGAGCTAGGGTGGTGAGGATATAGCCAAGGGCACCAGAATGACTGCCCCAGCACCCTGAAGGCTCTGTGTATGAAGATGCCAAGCAATAAACTTGATTGGTGCAGGACAATTCTATATTCTGTCAATTATATTTCAAATAAATGCTGATTGGCCAATAGCCAGGCAGGAAGTATAGGCGGGAAAACCAGACAGGAAGTAGGGGTGGAGCAATGAGAATAGGAGTATTCTGGGAAGAAGGAAGTTCTTTCCGCAGTCCTGCCCAGACCACCGAAGAAGCAGGATGTGACCTACCCCGCTGAAAAAGGTACTGAGCCATGTGGCTAACATAGATAAGAATAATGGGTTAATATAAGCTACAGGAGCTAATAAGAAGCCTGAGATAATGGGCCAATCAGTTTGTAATTAATGCAGACTCTGTGTGTGATTTTCTTTGGGGCTTACCAGCTGTGGGAACTGGGCAGGATGGAAACCCCAAATAGCAGGCCCTCATGTTACACTTGACTGTTTTTTTTTTTTAAAATCAATGGCAAAAGAGAGTAAGTCAGTAGTTTTATAGTTCCTCCTCTGCTCCATGTATGCCAGGCCCTTTCTCACCTAACCATGTTTACAGTACTGAGCACCATCATATTACATATTACTTAATGGGCCAGTAAGACATTGTAAAACTTGCCAGTTAAACTATGCTTTCCTGCTGAATACAAGAAACCAACTCAAAGTATGCTATGACATAGGGAAACATGTATCCTGGAAGAGACATGCAGTGATAAATGTGTGGCTATGAAAATTTTCCTACCTGCCACAAGAAAACGGGGGTTCAGATGTGAGGGCATGGTGCTTGTGGCTACACAGCCATTCAAAATCAAAGCTCAGGCTGACTCTCTTAATGGTGCAGCTTAGACAAATATCCCAGCCAAGGAGACCTCAGGTGGGGAGACCTGCTCCTCTGAATCCTCAAGAGGAACTGGCTACTCATACCTTAAAATCCATGTGGTAAGAGCGTTCATACAGTAGAGGCTGTGGGGTACTGGGCAAGTTGTTGTCTCCCAACATCCCGAAGGAAGCAATATCTGATGGAGCAAAAGAAACAGGAAACAATGGAAAGAACTTAGAAGCCAGGAGACATTCACCTGATGAAAACAGAGGCTCATGCAACTCCCTTGTCATCCCTGTCACAAACAGGTGTGTCTAGAAGAAAGATTAATCCCCAGCTGTTGAGTGTGCACTGAGGACACAGAACCCCACCGTCATCCACTAAGGGTGATGGGAGCTCTCAGACTGGCAGTGGCAAACCACCTCTCCTACACAGTAGACCTCTCCTTTCCCAGACCCACCAGACTCCTTCCTTCCCTCCTACAGCACTTGCCGTTTCCCTTCCACTCCTTGTTCCATTCATCTGCACAATTTTCCTTCCCCCTTTACCATCTCAGTAGCTTACCTTTTCCCTTGACTTGGTCATAGTCCATCTCACCTCCCCTTGTCTTCCTACTCGTCTGCTAGCAGACCCTTCCTTCCATTTATCACATATCCATCAGTAATATATCACACATGCACACTGCAACACCATTGCTCTTTGTCCATCAATACTTCCTTCCCCCTTTCCTCAAATCCCTTTATTTGTGGTTCCTTTTCCCTTCCATCCCCATTTGTCTGTGTTTTATATCCCTCCATCACTCCTTCTTCTTCCCACCATTTTCTGTCTCTCATTCCACATGTCTGCTTTTCCGTTCACTCATGTCCACTGCATCCATCCCTTCCCTTTCCATTTCACGCACCATAGAGTTTATTTGCAGGGACATCTACTCTGTACCCAATCTGGACTGTGAGAGAAATGAAAGGGCAAATGCCACCAAGTCCCCCTTAAAGAGCTCCAGCCTACTGGAAAAGACAGCCAGGAAGTAGACATTTCACACAATACAGTGAATGATGACATACCCCAAAATTTGTAGGGGTCTTGAGGGGGGACTTTGTTGAGAGAGAGCTTTAAAGGCTTTGAGATGAACCAAACATGGTGATTACACTGGAGGAAGAAGGGACATTTCAGGCATCAGTAGCTGGAGTAGGAAGTCCTGAAGAACTCAGCCATTATGTCCTCAAACCTTGTGAAGTATATGGAGGTGGCTTGGGTACTCCACTAAAGGAAGATGAGGGGAACACTAGGGACTTAGCTTCAGAAAAGACCTTGACAACATGGCCTGAGGTGTGAAATTGATCGCCCAGGCAATGGGGGATCTGAGCTGTGACTCTGCAGCGGTACTGTGGCTACTGTAGCAGTCAATACAACAAAGCGGTGTGCAGACAACAGCTCTACTTACTTTTTAGGATGACCAACTGTTGGTTGATGATGTAAAACCAGAATCGGACCACTGGGCACAACTGCAATACAAAGGATGGGAGGCCTTGCTAAGAGGGTACTTGTACATACCTGACCAGTATTTATGCCGAATAAGTCTTTGTAATCTAGGACACTTTTCAGGGCAAGTCTTTCACATGAGATGGAGAAAGTCTACTGTAAAGAAGTCACAATCTTCCTCTTGCACAGACCTAAGCTGCCTGCTACAATCACCTCTCAAACATTGGCTTTTTTTCTGTCCCTTCTTCAGAAGCAGGGGTCTTGACAAAGGACAAGAAAGAGACTCTACACAGCTCAGGCATGAAGCTGTCTTATGCCCACATGGGTTAGTCCTCCATCCCGCTAGCTACAGAGCCTCCTCCATATCTCATGTTCAGGGGCTGTCAGGGCCATGTTGTCAGACTTACTATGTTGGGCAAGGACATGCTCAAGGACCATTTCATCATCGATTCCATCATTGAGGAGAACATGCTGAGGAAGGAAAAGGGAAACATTGATGAAGATCATTACCACCAGGGCTTCAAAGTACTGTGCTATACAATCTGAAAAATGATTATGTCTCTGCTGTTAAGTCAGCAGTTCTCAACCTGTGTGCTGTGACCCCTTTGGTGGTTGAACAACCCTTTCACAGAGGTCACATATCAGATACTTCTATTATGATTTATAACAGAAGAAAAATTTAAGTTATGAAATAATAATCAAAATAACTTTGTGGTTTCAGGTCACCACAACAAGAGGAACTTTATTAAAGTGTCAAAGCATTAGAAAGGTTAGGAACCACTGTGTTAAATTAAGCAAGTATGCGTTTTTCAGACATCCCCCTGTGAACCTAGCTTAGATCTCTCAGATAGACCACTAATTTTTTTTAAGATGCCATTTTTCCACCCTTTCTTTAATCCATCCCTGAATTCATCCATTCATGTTTGTCCTCACTTTTCTTCCTTTCTTCCATTCATCCATCCATCCACCCATCCATCCATCTATCTGTCCACTTCTCATCCAACCAGCTTTCTCTTCATCCCCGCCCCCCATTTTCACTCCCATGATTTTTCCCCAGTGTGTTTCCAGGAACAACAGTATCTAATAGCTCAACATGTGCTGCATAAATGCATGATGAAAATAAGGCAACTTCTTCCCTAAAGAGCTCATACAGGCACGTGACAGGAGATGACAGGCTAGCATGAAGATTGATGTGGCAAAACTCCTACCCAGGATCTCTCCATGAGAACTTGGAAAAAGGAGCACCCAATATTCTCCACAAGTGTGTACTGTCATGGAGGTCTGTGCTTCTGGCCCACAGGAATCCCCTTCTGCTTGGGATTCCAAGATCCTTGAGACAGAAACTTGACTGGAAAGAGGGAATTAAAAATAGGAAACACTAGTGGTATAGTTTGCTAGCATCTTGGTCAGCTACCAGGGAGACTGGTAACTACTGTATGCATAGCACCATCCCACACCATGTTCTGTTTGCTGTACCCAGTTTTCCTGGGTTTGTACCTACCCTGTATCCACTTGGATCCCAGTGAACACTGCTTTGCAGCTCTTCACGGAAAATGAGACTTGACCAGGCTCAGTCTGTTCCAAATTCAAGGGCACCACGATGTTCACATCCACTGTGGAGCCACTGAGAAATTTGAGCATCCTGGGTGCATGGGAGAGGGCTGTTAGATGTCACATGCATGACTGGGAACACTCTAAAGGTTTCACAGTAACTTGCAAAAAGGGGTAGATACTTGTGGGTGAGAGGTGACTCATACATATACTTCAAAAAGGATTCCTGATTTCCTATGTATAATTTTTATTTGTTTTATTATATATACATAAAATCAATAAAATAGTTTATTTGAATAGGTAATGCTTATCCATAGCTCAAGACTCAAAGATAAAAGGTGGTAGTGAAAGGCTGCCCTCTACTCTGTTCATCAGTAGCTCTGTTGAACTTGTGCATATCACCAGTATTAGTGTCTTCTCCCGGAGTTATTCATGTGCAATGTGTGTGTGTAATTGTTCATGTGCGTGCATGTGTGATGGTGTGTATGTGATGGTGTGTATGTATGATGGCAATGATGATGATGATGTATGTGTGAGAGAGAAAAATATGGTGTATTGTGTGATTCAGTTTGTGTGTGTAGTGTGTGTGTGTGTGATGGTGTATGTGTGTGATGATGTGTGTGCGTGTGTGTGAAGGTGTGTATGTATATGTGATGGAAGGTGTCTGAAGCTCATCTATTTGGATGTAGCAAGGAGCATTTATTATCTTTCAGAATGGTTGTGTGAAAAGAGTGGAAAAGACACCAACTGAGATCTTAAAGGCCACTGCCTTTCTGTTGTAAGATTGGAGGCTGTTTTCCTTTGCATTTTAATTTTCTCCCCAAGTTTCTTTCAACACAGACTCGGAATGTGGCAGAAAAGCAAAAAGCTTTTCTTGCATTTCTGTCCTGCCACTACTGCCATCCCAAGAAACTGTATATGTATTCAGACAGTATCAAGATCTTTTGAAAATGCTAAGAAAAAACAAAGACCATTTTGTCTGTTGAAAGAAAAAACCACCCACCAACAACAAAACCACTTGGTAGCTCTAGGACTTTCCTCTGCTTGCTTCTCTCACCATATTAGTTACTTTGCATCACTGTGATCAAATGTCCAACAGAAACAGCTTAAGGCAGAAAATGGTGTTTGGGTCTACAGTTTCGGAAACATTTCAATTCTTCTGCTGGGGAAGACATGGCAATGGGATCATATGGTGGAGAGCACTAGCTCATGTCATGGCAGAGAAGAGAGCTCAAGGACAGGCTGTGATCTTCCAAGGCCTGCTTCTAGTGGCAAACTTCAGCCACCCAAGGCTCTAACTCCTAAATGTTCCACAACACCCCAAAACCGCACCAGAGTTCAAAGTGTGAAGCTGCAGAGGACAGTTCTGATTCACACCATAACATTCTTCAAACATTCTTCACTTCGCTCACCCTGAAAAGTTGATGGTCAACTTGGTCTGAAGTTTAAGTTCAAGACTAGATGAGGCAAAGACCTTCCATGACAATTGGACAATATCGAAGCGGGTGACATTGAGCCTACAGAAGAGGAACAGTGAGGTGAAGCAGAAAAGTTAATTTGGTCTCCTTGGCTCTCTGCTCAGGTTGTAATGGTTTCCCTTCCCTCTGCCCCATGCCTATCCTCCTTAACCTTGATTTCTGTTCTGAGACCCATTCCTACAACCAGGAAACCAGGAAAGCATCAGCCAGTAACTGTCTTTACAGTTGATTAAGATGGTAAGAGAAAACACAGATACCATAATGAAAGCTTCATCTGGTAACTATGGGATTAGCTTGAAACAAAGGGATTCTTGCCAGGCGGTGGTGGCGCACGCCTTTAATCCCAGCACTCAGGAGGCAGAGGCAGGTGGATCTTTGTGAGTTCGAGACCAGCCTGGTCTACAAGAGCTAGTTCCAGTGCAGGCTCCAAAGCCACAGAGAAACCCTGTCTCAAAAAACCAAAAAAAAAAAAAGGTATTCTTTTACTCACTAGGGGACAGAGAATAACTAAGAGATAAGTGGTCAGACCATCTATGATAGGTTTTCCTGGTGTGACTTATAATATAGCAGAGCTCAGACAAGCTCACATAAACCCAAAAGTTGGACCACATTAGAGAAACACTAGGCAGTGACTAAGGCTTTGGAAGGTGGTGACTTCCCAGAGCTCACTTCTTAAAGAGAGTCAGTCAGACCAAAGTCTTCCAGGAGTCTGGAACCATCTCTGATCAATGCTTTATAGAATCGTTTTATTGCTAAAGAACTCAAACTCACCAGCTATTGAGTTTCCCAGAATTCATGTTCTTCAGAACATCATTCATGCCAGAGAGACTTCCATGGCCACAAAGGCCACCCAGGGAGCCCTTGCATATCAGGCCTTCCACAGCCTTGGTCCCTGCTGCCTCCAGGAGGTCATTTTTGATACCAAATGATAGACTGCCACCCAGGAGAAGCATCTGTAGCTCTTCTCTCTCCAGGGCTAGATTCTGGTTGTTGAGAATAACAGTGCTCAGCAGCCCTTCCTGGCTCAGGATGTCCTGGTTGAGGACAGGTGTTGACAACTATTGGTTAAGGAGGTTGCCAGCTCTCTTAAATGGTGCCTTCCCATTAATTGTGATGAACTGATGGAGGCAGCCCCATAATCCACTAGAATCTTCACATAGTATTTCAGATGGTACTTCCCCAGTGAGACCAGAGCAGTTAGTTAGGGTTACCAAGACTTGATCCAGGGTGGCAGGTTACAGCTCTCTCCAGACAGAGGTCATTAGGTCATAAGAGAGCATACTGAACCTCTGCCACAGCTTCTCTCACAGCTTTGAGCCCATCCAGATCCCCTGATATCTAGACTAAGGTCAATCTTGAGTTTTAACTTTACTTTTATCAATGCCTTCCGGGTACATAAACAGGCCAGCCTAGTACATATGATATGAGATTTTCCCACTCATCCCTGGAAACCTATAAGAATCAGAAAACACTTTTGTCTTATTAGTTTGAATGAAAGGCTCTCTCACTTCAAGGCCAAATTATGGCTGCCTGTGACCCTAATGATATCTCTCTCCAAAATGTTCTCCCACATCTAAGACTTATCATAGCTGCCTATGGTGATGAGCCTGTGACTCTCCTTATAAAGCTCATCCAAAGGTAGTTTCCTGTTAGCACCTTTCAGTGAACCTGCTTTAATTTCTAACACAAGGGTGACCTTGACTTAGAATTTGTATAATCTTTATATAACCTACAGCCCAAGGGAACAAAACCAAAAGATACCCTAAGCCCAAACTAACAGTGACTACTGAATAAACCATTCATGATCAAGATTGATTAAGGCCATTGGATGAACTAAAACCTGGGAAAACCGCTCACTAATCCTGTTCCAGACTAACTATATCCCCAGAAAACCAAGCTCCAAACTGACCATCCCTTGACTCTCCATCCAAGTCATTAGATGACCTAAAGCCATAGTGGATATTTATTGGTCCTGCTCCAGACTGATCAAACCTTCCATAAAATTGATCCAACATCACCTTTACCACAACAACCCGAGTGACCTATCACCACCAGTCAGGCCATTTGTTCAAACTGCTCAGACTGAGCCATGTCACCAGATGACCCAATCCCAGGCCAACCATTTGTTGACCCTGCTCCAGATTAACCTGGGCCACCAGATGACTCAGCCCTCGACAGACCAGAGCTATCACCTTGGACCTGAAAGCACTTCTTGGATGAACATCATAACGGTAGCCCCTGCCTGTGAAGTTCATGACATCTGCCACTGAAAGGCTGGACTATCTTGAGCACTTGTGACCTTAATATCCAGAAATATATATATATACTCTTTTGACCCAGATGACCAAAGGATACTTGGCTGGTGATGCCACTTGTGTCCAGGGAGTCTGAAACAGTGATCTTGAGATTATCAAGTTCACTCACACTGTCCTGGTTGACTTCAGGGACCTTTATAGCAATAGTTATAGGAGCCAGTTTTCCACTGTTGGCTCCAAGATCAATGTATTCACCTTTATCATCAGTCAGAAGTTCTGTAGACAGCCCATTATTGCCTCCATTTTCAAAGCCTGCTAATACAAAGGCATATGATTCAGTCCTGGGGTACAAGCTCCCACTGGGGTCAGGAAAAGTAGGTGTTCAACCCGAGGCCACCTGTGACCATACCCTGGAGCCAGCTTCCTTGCAAAAGGAAAACCAAGGTTTAGTCTTGCACCTGAGCTCAGGAGACAAAGAAAAGTCAGATAGAGGAACACACACTGAGTCATCTATGGTGAGGAGAAGTAGCTCCTTTGACTGCTCACAGCTTCCCTGATCTTGATTTACACACACACACACACACACACACACACACACACACTTTATTCTTCTATTTCAGTGCTGGGGATGAAACCCAGAGATTTGTTAATGTTGAGAAGCAATCGTTTCTAGTACTGGGCTATATCCTCCTACTTCTATATCTTGGCTTTAGCAACCTAGGGGCCCCAGAGGATGTCTGAACTTATAGATAGGACAGCTCTTCTCCCCTTTTATCAATGGTTTTCCTAACTATATATTTTCCTTTTGTCAGATAAAATTTCTGTCCTTTCCATCAAAATTAGACCTAAGACAGAAATTTCTCAAGGAGTGTGGCTCAAGGTGAGAACTCTTCAGAGAAAATGGAGCCAGGCTGTAGCCCCGGAAGGTAGGAGTTGTTTGTAAAGGCTTGGTCATAAGACAGCTATAAGTCTGTGTTGTGTGTTCTCCTAGTAGCTGCTTAAGCTCTTGCCTATGTTCTTGTAACAGGCACTTAAGGAGTGCTTTTGTTAAAAAGCATGGACACCTCACTTGAGCCCACAGGATAGAATCCTGGTCTGGCATCTGGGCTTTTGACTTTGGCTCAGACTCCTGTTTTCTGCCTCCTGGACATGTCAATCATCCGTCCTTCTAACTTAGCTCTTTACCTGGTAAGGTTGAAGGCAGAGGGATAGGTCATTGCCTTAAACTGACAGACATCTTGGATTCCAGGAAGAGCAAGCCTCAAAAGACAGACCCTCTACAGATGAGAACAACTGTCTATGAGTGAGAGGCCACACCCCAGAGCAGAAGTGATGCCTTGTGAGAACCAGATGAATCTCTTTGAGTAATGATATCTGTGACAGCTTCAGAACACCCTACAGAACCAGGATGGAGACAATGACGAACTAGACCACACCTTGGTCCTGAATCTTCATCATACAGTCCTTGTCCCTTGCTAGAGTCCTAAAGATGAACTTGTGGGGAGCACTAGACTCCTTCATTTGTTCCTTTTGAAATGCATCCATTAAATCTCCTCTCTCTGCTTTGCTCATCATTGTTCATGTCTTTAACGAGCATACTGTGGTGGTGACTGGAACTATAGTATTGGGGCTGCCAGAACTGAGGCTTTTGCTCTTTAGGGCAAAGTTTCATGAGAAACTTTGATCATTAGAGCTGAAGACTAGAAAGACCTACCTGGGAAGTGGGTATAAAAATGGAAGACTATGTTGAGACAATCAATAATGGAAAGAAAGTAATTTACATTAAATAGGTGATCTGAATGACAAGATGTCTCTAAGAGAGAGTACAGTGCCTCCAGAAGCTTTCAGAGACACTGGCAGATCTTGTTATTCTGATGGGTAAGCTACAAGGAGAGATGTCAGTTTGTCTTTAGGGAAGTTTTCTTGGACATAACTTCCACAAAGGATGGGGTGGCTCACCTAAGCTGTAGCTGGATGAAACATGTCTCTTGTTAAACAGACAGCCAAGGAAGAGGAACATCCACAAGAGTCTCATGTTCACTGTGAGCACCTGTGGAGACAACAGCTGATGAACTGGATAACACTGATCAGTGTGACCCCAGAGTCCTGGGGTCTTGTGCAATTCTCACCGTCACTCTCCATATGGATGAGCCAAGCTTCAGTTTCCCTGTCTGTAAAAAGCAGCAACTTCTTACTTTCTTTCCATGAAAGTTCCTGGCACGGGGAAGTCTCCACTAGGCAGTGAGCGCCTCTGCGGTTTTTTGTTGTTGTTGTTTTGTTTTGTTTTGTTTTGAGACATGGTTTCTCTGTTTAACAGCCCTGGCTGCCCTGGAACTCACTTTGTAGACCAGGCTGGCCCTGAACTCACAGAGATCCGCCTGCTTCTACCTCCCGAGTACTGGGATTAAAGGCATGCACCACCACCACCTGGCAATATCAAGTCCTTTTAAGACAGAATTCAGGGAAGCAATGAAGTATTGGAGGTAAAATGGCCTGCCCAACATCACACAGCTTGTAAGTGGCAGGGTAAAAATCCAAATCCAGGTAGGCTGGGCTTAGAACCCAACTATGTTCTAACAGATGAATTGGCAGAAGTGGATGGACACAGGAGCTACCATTTACTGAGGACATAGTCTGCACTACTTCCCATGCTATGTTCCTTTGATTCACTACTTAGCAGAATTAAATCCTTCTAACAACCATTGGATTAAATGGAAGCAAAGTGGTCTGGCCAGGGTTCCTCAGTGGCTAGTGAGGGCTAGGGCACAAAAGTTGTTATTGTGTGAATTCATTCTTAGCCTCTTGGGCCAGAGGGTAAGGGAGGGATGCTGAGACAGGTTGAACTTTTCAGAGATGGTCACACAGTAATCATCTTCTCCTTTATGTGTGCTTATAACATCACTGATGCTTCTTCCTCCAAGAGGGAGGTGCTATGTTCCCACCCCTAAGTCTAGAGCAGGGGGGATTGTTGGTTGCTTCAAAGAATGGAGCACACATAAAAATGACATTGTGATTCTGTGACTATGACATGGCTTCTAGTTTACAGTTCTAAGAACAAGAGGAGGGATTGGAGCTCTTGAGTTTAATATGCCGTCAACTTGTTCAAAATTTAAAAATTGGTAAAATACTTTGTAAGACACATATGTCTTACACTCATCTATCCTGGGACTGTTGCCTTGACCATTAAGCCTGAGCCAGATGGAGGAGGAGGTATCTTCAATGAGTCTGGAGGGTGAGGGAAGAGAGCAGAGTCCACCCACGGGGGACAGGAGGAAGATGGACTTGGAACAGAAGGGTTAAGCATGCACCTGGTACTACTCAGAAAGTCCTGAAGATGTGACCTTGGTCGAGATGAGGGCAAATGCTGGGAGAATGTGTTGTGGTGCTCTTTTGGCCCAAACTGCCAACGAAGCTGAGGGGCAAGGGCATGGCAAGTACCTCATTAGTCTCTCTCACAGACTAGGTGAGAGGTTACAGCAGAGTGAGCAAGAGCACAGTCAGGAGGATATATTTGGTGCCATGGTTATAATGGTAAAAGTGAAATTGCTGCGGATCCCTGAGTGGCTGCAGCAGCAGAAACACTGCAGGTCCCCACGCAGCAGCAGTGGGCAGTGGGTCCCAGGAGCAGCCAGCCCCAGGGCCATGAGTCCCAGGCAGGGAGCCACGTGGTGGGTGAGAAACCTCAATGGGGCAGCCAGTTCCACAAGGAGAGATAGACAAATGGGCACGCCACGTGGTGGGTGAGAGACAGGGACATAGATAAGCATGCCATGCAGAATGAGGTTGGATATTTATTTATGGAGGGAAAAGGAAGAAGGGGAGAAGAGCAGAAAGGCAGAGAGAGAGAGAGAGAGAGAGAGAGAGAGAGAGAGAGAAGACAGAAGGGGGAGGGGAGAAGTGGGGAGAGACAGAAGCTGCCTCTCTGAGAGGGAGAGGAAAGCAGGGGGAGTGGGTGTGGCTTGTCTTTTAAAGGGACAGAGCAGTCCATTACAATGGTGCCCCCTGTAACAGGACAGTTGTTTGCTAAAAATCCCTCATCACTCACTTGGGCCCAGGAGTTACTTTGGATTTAGAAGAAAAGTCTCAGGAAATCATCCACCTGCCAGATGAAGGTAATTATCCATAAAGATAAGGCCATACCTTGGAGCGGAAATTATCTTGTGAGAACCAGCCTGCTCACTTCAAGTGGAGGCAGAGGTAAGGACTTCCTCGACCAGATCAGATAACTGTCAGAACCAGAGCTGAGACAATGGTCAATCGGACCACATATTGACCAGAACTGTTCAGTTGTGCGTCCCTCTTGCCTCATGCCCCACGTCATAGTTAGCTTAACTGTCAGCTTGACACAGTCTAGAATCACCTGGGAAGTAAAGTCTAAATTCAGTAATTATCTTTATCAGGTTAGCCTGTGTGTATGTCTGTGAGAGAGTTGTCTTGATTATCAATTGGTGCAGGAGGCCTAGCCCATTCGGATTGTCACCATCCCTAAGCAAGTGGTCCCAGGCTATATAAGGAAGTTAGTGAGCAAGCCAGCAAATAGTATTTCTTCATCAGTACTTCCTGCCCAGACTTCCCTCAATTATGTATTTGTGAGCTGGCTCTAACAACTTCTCAGACCAACTTACAGATTGAGACTGGAGCCCAGACAGTGTGGGTCAGTGGTGGGCAGTACTACACCTTGGCCAAGACTGCTGGATGTGCATATCCTTGACCCTCTATTTAAACTTTGATCTCACTTTAGGGCCCCAAACTTCAACCAGGGTATAGATAGATGGTCACTGGATCCCCGTGTCCCTCTTCCCAATGTGATGTCATAAATAAATTTCTTTTTCCTGCTTTCCCCTATTAATTTGGCTCTTTTAACTGTTCTACTGAGAGCAGGTGGCCAAACCTGAATTGAGGCACAGGATGTGACCCCCTCAAGAGGTTCTAGCTGGCCCATTTATGGCACTCCAGGAAGGACTTTCCATTACATGGCAATGAGCTAAAACACTCAATAGAGTCAAATCTTGTCTCAGTCACCAAGATGAGCATCTAACCCAAGAGAACATGGTGGAACTCTTCCCCTCCTCCTAGAATTATTTAAAATACCTGAGTTGCAAACATATGGCTACTTGGTTTTTGCTTATTTTCAACTTATTCTTGTCGTGACTAATTAAGGCATGCACGCGTAAAGTATCATAAATATTTGGGCATGGTTTTGTGCCTTCTTCATAGCACTAATATATAGGAGCTGTTTCATCTACATTTTTGTCCATCCCCTCCCACTTCTAAATCTGCCTGTTACTCAAGGTCTTAACCAGAGCCTCACTCTGCAGGAATTTCTCTCTTAGCATGGGGCTAAAGGATAAAGAATAAAACTGGTCATTTTAAAGCCAAGTTATTGTTGACTCCTTCGAGGCTCACAACAGGCATCTTCAAGCTTGCCTGTGAAAATGGGTGGCCTTAACATGTCCCATTCCATCATAAATTTCATCCGGATTCAGCTCTGCTTTGTAGAGTCTTTGGGGTTATTAACAAATGTGTTTTCATAGATTACTAACACATAGAAAAATGAGTTCTAAGATTTTTTTCTGGGTATTCCCTAAGATTAATATTATTGAGGTAAATACTAACTAGCAGAGCTGGAAAAATGGTTCAGTGTTAAGAGCACTGTCTACTCTTCCAGAGGGCCAGGGTTCGATTCCCAGCACTCACATAGTGACTTCTGACCATCCGTAACTCCAGTTCCAGGGGAATCTAACACCTTTTGCTGGCCTCTGTGGGCACTGCACATGTGTGCTACATATAAACACACAGAGGCAAAACAACCACACACATGAAACAAAATAAAAGCTTAAAAATATGATTAGCATGTTTAGAAAATATGAAGAATTAAGGTGTAATAGTGAGAAAACTATAAAAAGGTATGAAATAAAATTTTCTAAATTCAATTTTGTAAAGGTATTTATTTCAAAATAAATTTAAACTTTCTAAGATCAAGACTCAACACACTGGTGTTTAATTATCTGTGTCTAAAGTAACAAGGCATTCTCAGGAATATTGCTTTGCTCTTAGTAACATTTGGGAAAAATGCCTTGGAGGGCAATTTTATGCTTAATCAAGACGAATGTGGTTTTTCTGATTTCATCAGCTTTGAACTGCTAAGGAAATCAAGTCTTAATGAAGTCAAGGGCCACTTAAGAGTCTGTTTGTGTTAGTATTCCAAACAATTGCCTCAGAAGCAATTACTCGGAAAGTTTTAATATAATCAATATCATGTGTATGTGTTACTAGAGTGCACAGAACTGTGTGAGTAAACTTGGTTCGAGTCTTCCGCAAACGTTTATGGAACACAAAGCTTGTGTCAGTGAAGTGTGCACAAAGGAGCCAGCAAATACTAGCTGTTTGGAGTATTGTGGCATCAGGACTTTCAATACATGAAATGACAAGAAAAAAGGAATGAAAGGGGAGGGAGGGAAAAAGGGAAAGGGGAAGGAGGGAGGGAGGGAAGGAAGGAGAAGACAGTAGTCACTCATGGCCCCTTGAGGAAGAGGAGGTGGTCATCTCTACCACATTATCATGATTTCCATTTCCACAGCTCACTAGCCCAAAAACATATTTTTCCTTATTTTACTCTCAAGTAGGATTGCATTTCACAAAAATATGCATACGTAGGAACAAGGCTGTTATGCAACTGATGACATTTCAGTTCCCAGTGAAGGACCCTGCGGATGAAGTAGATGGAAATTATTGCTCCTATAAATTGGACAGATAAATGGAGCTTATACAATTATTATTGCTGTTAAAGACCCAACTTAGTAATCACCCCCATCCACAGCTCTTGGCTCCTGACTCAGCTTCCCCCACCCACTGCTGGAACCCGAGCTCAGTTCTGCAAACAACTTTGTGCATCTGACACCCGTGTTGAAGTAGCAAGAAGCAGGCCTGTTTCCACTGGGCCCACGGAACAACAGTAATGACAAGAATGCCATCTTGTCAGGCCCTGTTCTGGCACTCAGCTCACATCAGGTTTTGTGCCCTCCTTTGCAGGGAACTCTGTCTTCAGTCTGTTCAACAGAGCTAGTTTGCCTTTCTGTCACATTTCTTAATATGAAATCATTATTTTTAACTGTCAGAGAGAGAAACTTGATCCCAACAATATGAGGTCCCAGCAATTTCAGGGACATAGGTATGTCTGTGCCCCAGAAATGTCTGCATAGGGATGAGTAAGATGGGCACAAGGGTCTTGAGTTAACCAGATTTTATCTCCCTCAAGTATGATGCCAGGTACTTTGACAGGCATGGTATAAAAAAAAGTGAGGGTTCCCCCATCTGAGGCCCGAGGGTAGCCTGGAAGGTCAATGAGAGAGGCAGGATGAACCCCAGTATTCAAGTCCTTCCTTACCTAGATACTCTCCTTCCCTTGAAAGTCAGGATACAGGAACCTTACCTGGGTCTCAGCTCTGACCACCCAGAACCTGTGGGTCTCCTGCGCCTGCCTCCAGAATGACAAGGGGGAGGGAAGTAGGACATTTAAGTAGCAGGTGGGCCAGTCCAAGGGACTGGTTAAGAATGGGAGGGCGTGTCAGTGTCCCAGAGACCTGAGCAGGCTGCTGGAAGATGGGACACTTCTGCTAATACAGAACAGAGGTGAGTCAGGCAGGGCTGTGCCTTGGGGACCTGGGGAGAATGAGATCATAAGTCATGCATATCAGTGACTTGGTCAGGTGTGTGGCTTCCCGAAACTACAGAAATACATACATGCTTGAATGATTCTGTGTGCTGAAAAGTAAATACCTGCATGTCTGTGTGTGTGTGGTTGGGGTGGTGCAGGGGTGTCTGCTCTGTTTGATTACAGCACCTTGGAAGGTGTTAAGAACAAGAAAATGGGTCCTTCTGTCAACTCTCATTCCACCTCAGCATGGCTCTCCCTGTGCCTGTCCTAGAAGAGAGATAAATGTCAGAGTAGGAAGAGGAAGCAGCCCAGAGGCCTGCAGGGTCACAGAGTGAGGGTCCTAGGCCCAGATGGACCCTCCTGACTCTACCTAACTTTCCCCTCCAGACACAATAGCCCCCCCAGTACTTCAGATTCCTGAGGACACTTGAATCAGTCAGTAGGTGTTCCAGGCCATAGGGTATTTAATCAGGCATAGAGGGCTGGGCAAGGCTGGCAGGCCTCTCAGTGCCTGAGGACCTATCTCATGAATTAATTTTCACAAAGAAGAAAAACATCTTCAGCCGAGTGGGGTGGCACCCAGCATGAGGGACTGGGCATCATGAATCTTGCTAAGTTGGGATTGTCAGAGCTGAGGAGGCAGACCCTACTAGTTGAGGCCTCCTGAGAGGGCAGCCTGTGCTCTGTGGCTATAGAAGCCAAAGCCTCTACCTGAGCTGCCATCATACATTCATCAAGCCCATCAATCAGAACACAGGCACAGACACACACAGACACACAGACACACACACACACACACGTAAGAAGAGCAGAGTCAGAGGAACTCATGCAAGAATACCCCATGTATCAAACATGCAGTAACATCGCACCAGATTATTAAATTGGTGTCTCTACCTCTGTATCTCAGAATGTCACTATTCAGAGAGGGGGCAATGCCATTCCACCCTCCCATCTCCTCTACACAATTAGAGAAACTTCTCTAGTAATGAAATATAGAAATGGTCACTGGGAGTACAGTCTTGAAATAGAATCTTTGCTGTTTTTGAAACAGGGTCTCTCTACATAGCCCTGGCTTTCCTGGAATTCACTGTGTAAACCAAGCTGTCTTTGATCTCACAGAGATCCACCTGCCTTTGCCTACCAAGTACTTAGATTAAAAGCATGTGCCAACATACCCTCCTTAAAAGAAGATTTTTAAAGAAATAATTTATTTCAAATGAGGTTCTTGTGATAAAGGGCTTACTGCACTCAAGATGACCTGAGTTTGAATCCCAAGAACCCACACACAAAACTTGCCATGGCTAAACAGGCCTGTAATCCCAGTGCTGGGTGACAAAAACAAATGGTCCCAGGTGTTCTCTGACCTGCAAGTCTAGCCTAAATTGCAAGCTTCCAGTTCAGTGAGAGACCTTGTCTCAAGAACTAAGGTAGAAAATAATTGAGGAAGACACTAGCCTCAAACACTGGCCTCTTCATACATGGACACACACACAGGAGGTTGGTGGCACTAGGGTATACTTAGAGGAACAACTTGGGGGAAAGTCAACCATCAAACCATCAACAGGTCAAGTAGAGTGGGCTTGAAGGGATTCATCCCAGCCACTTCTTGAGTTCAGACTCCTCAAGCTCAGACTTCAGCCTCCAGCAGAGGAAACTGAGTTTCTATTGTGTATCCACCGGACTGTGACACTTGCTTATGGTAACCCTGGCAGACCAATTTCCCTTGGAACCAACATCCAAACAAGGACTAGGACCCTCCTATCCCCCTCGGAACTCTCCCAAGGGAGAGTTCATCTCAGCTTCTCACTGACCCTAAGGGCAACTCCTGCTCAGACACCTCACACCACAGGTTCATTTCTTCTGCCTCCTTGAGTCCCATGGCTGAAAGGGAACAGTACATGCCTCTTGGTGGAGTTTCTTTCCTTCCACATTGTGTTTGTGGGGTTCATCCATACTGTGTATACAGTCAACTTGTGTCCCTTTGCATTGTCACACAGTAGTCCACTATAGTTATCAAGACTCCTAGGGATGGGTGCCTGGGAAGCTATCACTTTGGGACTATTGCAAATAAAATTTTGAAGTATTCCTAGTACCTCCCTTTGGTGACCCTGTGTGCACGGTGCCCTTAGGTTATGGGTTTTGAGTGACCATTTTAATGCATACTGGTAGGTAGTTTTCCAAAGAAAGGCCATCTTATACTAAAGTCCCAATCTCCAGCCCTGGGCAGCTCCCTCTTAGTCACAGCAGCCATTCTGGGGGTACTGGCCCAGAATTTTTATCTGTGTAAACTGTTATCTCAAATGTTGCAGTATGAGTGTTAAGCTTGAATATTTATAGAGGACTGTAAACAATGACATCCCAGGATGACAACTTCGTTTACAGTTACAAATGTGTCCAATGAAGCATGGACACCCTAACGGCTCCACAGAACTAGCATTCATTTGGAAACATGCTAGTGGGTCCTTTGCAGCTGGAAAGGCTGTGGCTTGCCTGCCTTCCTGGAATGGCTTGGCCTTCTAGCTCGCTACAGACTCCCAGCCCTAGTCATGTACATTTGTTCACAGAAACTTGCTGCTGGGGAAGCTTACTTCTTATTCCTCCTTTGTTCTCTCTTCGGTTCACTGTAATACAGTCTATTGAGTAAGCCAAGCATGGTGCTGGGGATATGGGCAAACTCCTATCCTCACAAAGCTGATATTCTGGCTTAACTATAAATAAATAATAGACACTGCATATGTCTGGTGTTAAGTGGAGAAAAAGACAACACAGAGTGTTGGAAGGGATAAGGGAAGGGAGAGATGTTTGAGATACGGAAGTCAGAGAAACCCTGGTGACTTCAGGGGAGAAGAGACCAACATAAATCTATGTAGGGAAGGATAAGCAATCCATATGTGTGCCAAGGTCCTGGGGTAGAAAAGGCACCTCCTGTGTCGAGGAATAAACAGTGGGGAAATAACAAAGCTGCATGAAACAGCACAGCAGAAAAGAACAAAGGATGAGATCAGACAGGCAAGGACCTCCCTGCACCAGAAATATACATCTTGTGGGATAGGGATATGGGAGAGAGTTAGAAAACTATAAATATATGTAATATAATATATATATACACACAAATATACATACATGCATATATATATATATATATATATATATATATATATATATACTTCTTGATCTAAGCTTGGTGACACTACTGAACCCTAGCACCCTGGAAGCTGAAACAGGAACATTGAGAATTTGAAACCAGCCTGAGCTACACAGAAAGACCCTAGGAAGAAAAGAAAAAAAGGAGGGGAGGAAATGGAGAGAGAATTACATATCTTGATTAAATTTGTATAAATCTCCCTGTCCTTAGGATATTCAATACCTAAATAGTCTTTGGTAAGTCTTTGGTAAGAGCACTTCCCACCAAGCCTATATGAGTTCAATCCCCAGAACCCACATAGTGGAAGAAGGGAACCAAGTCTGTAAGTTGTCCTCTGACCCCCACATGAGCGCCATGGTACATGGGCTTCTGTACACATAGTAAAATAAATTTTAAAATGTAAAAATATCACAATATTTTAGATTATTAGTGTTATCCTTAGAAGTACATATAATAAATTAGTACAATTACTAGTAATACTTAAGCACAGTGGAATCTGTGGGAGCTCTCTCTACCCATCCACTCATTTATCTGTGAATAAATTTACTTATTGCTAGGCAGAATGGTGCCTCAGCACCCATCATAGACCCTACTGTCATTATTAGTAATATAAAATGTCTGTCTGTTCAGCATGTTGGCAGGTGGAAACAGCAGGGTTGCTGTGAAGAGTTGCTCAACACGGGGCTGCTCCAGCATCTTCGCCAGGAAGCACATGCTGGGCTGTTATCAGAACCCATCTCTCAACCACAGATCTACAGCAGCCATAATCACAATGCTCCTCTTTGTTTGACTTGGAAGCCACTTGGCAGACCTTCTTGAGCACAGAGCCTGAACATGTGTTCCCAGCCATGCACTTCCATGGTGACATGTGACAAGAGAGAGCTCTGGAGTGTTACTACTCTGGAAACAGTTCCCCTTAAGTTATTCTGTAAAAAGCCTCAGAAAGTGTTACTCATCCACCTCTGCTTGCCCTGACATCATGTCTGTCACTGTGATACATCACACTAACCAAAGTAGCGTAGGAAAGGAAAGGGTTTCTTTGGCCCACAGTTCTAGAGTACAGGCCATCACTGAGAAGTTAAGGCAGGAGCTTGACCAGCAGTCAAAAGCAGAGCCAAAGGAGTGCGGTCACACTGCCTGTTTGCTTGGGAGCCTGCTATTTTCTGTTTTGTATAGTTCAGGACCTCCAGCTTAGGAAAGGGTGTCACTCACCATGAGCTGTGGCTTCCTATGTCCAAGACAATCCCCTTCACCCACCAAAGACATGCCCACAGGCCAATCTGATAAAGAGAGTTACTCAAGGGAGGCTCACTTATCAGGTGATTCTCAGCAGTACGCTACTCCAATCCAACCCACCGGGTTTCATGGCATAATGTAGAAGTTTCAGTAAATACTGACTCATCCACTTCTTATCAGTGATGACTGATTTGTGTGGTGGAATATTTCTTTACACTGTGAGAAGATATGTCACTGTGATTGATTTAATAAAGAGCTGAATGGCCAATAGCTAGGCAGGATTTCCAGTCACAGAGGATGCTGGGAAGAAGAAAAGTGGAGAAGCCATGCAGACGCAGGAGGAGTCTGACACACAAGATGGGATAGAGGTAAAAGCCACATGGTAGAACGCAGATTATTAAATATATGGGTTATTTTAAGTTATAGAAGCCAGCTAACAATAAGCATAAGCTATAGCACAAGATTTCATAATTAATAAAAAGTATCCACTTGATTATTTGGGAGCTGGTAGGCAGGACAGAGAAAGACTCACTATAAACAGCATCCAGTGTCCAGCCACATACATCCACATATGACCCTGGAAAGCTTTTTACAAAAGGTTACAAACACACAACAATGGAGCCAACCATGCCTTTCTAGTCTTCCATGTCTCTCACACTGGCCACGGTACAGAGACTCCTCCCAGCAGCTGTCTACATGCGTGAGCCACCATTACACCATGAGCTAAGCCACATGACAGTTTTAAGGTTTTGCTCATACTGACAGAAAAGGTTATAGATACACGTAAAGCAGGTTCAGTCAGAAAAAAAAAAAAACTCTAAACAGGTAACAGTATGTTTAACAATGTGCGTAGGCTTAAGAAAAAATGGGTATAGGCAGCCATAGAAAAAATAAAGTTTAATAATAATAAAATAAAGTCTTTAAAGAGAAAGTAAAGTAATAAAAAGAAAATAGTCACATAAGGATGGAAAATACACAAAGAGCCTGTATCCTATATGGTGTCTTGCTAACTTTTTTAATACTAATGTACAAAAACAATAGCTGCTGAGAGACATTGGATTATGGAAACTCCTAAATTAAACCAACCAATATATTTTAAAAATGTCTTAATTTCAAAATGGAAATCACACAATGTATTGTATTGGGGAAGAGATTATGCTTTTGTTTCTGCAGGAAACAAAAGGCTGCAGATTACTTCCAGAGTAATAGAAAGCTCTGTAATTTGACCAGGGGAGACCTCCTGAGTATCTTGGCTACAGACATGGGTGAGAAAGCCAAAATAAGACTAGAGAACAGATGATGTGTAAGCTGATCCTGTGACATGGGAACAGCTCTGAGATGAAATGAGACGTGACAAATCTTGTTGGCTGCAGAGTCCTCATGACTTATTACATCCCATCCTTTCAGAGTATGAATTTATACAAATTTATATTATAGTTTGATTATACAGTCTAAATGGACTTATAAAGTTGACAGGTATCTTTTACCAGCTCAAACAAAACAAAAAATCATCTTTAACTGACTTGTACACATCATATATTCCATACTTGTGTTAATGTGGATATGTATGTTACCTTTGAAAGTTTGTGTATTTTCAGAGCAAAGGAACCAAACATCAATGAAAATAGGCGACCCAGGTGATCCACTTTCAAGGTTGCTGACTTTGAGATGATTCAGCCTTATAGATTACTCCAGCCAGGACTTCAGATAAGCCTTGTACTTTACCATTGCACAAAAACTGAAAAACAAGTAATATAGCTAACTCTTTCAGGACTTGACTATTATCCTAATTTTCTAAGGGTCTCTTAATACAATGTTTACATTCCCAAGAGGTGTTGTGGATTGCTTTTGATCATTCAACGGGTTGTAGATGCTTGTCATCATTGACAGAAGCCGTGAAATTGTGGCAACCACGTCAAATCTGTTTTGCCCCTGGTACATGGAGGAGGATCAAGCCACCTCTGGCAGAGATTTCCTCCCTGTGAAGTGGAGACATTGGTTGCACTGTTCTGAAGAGTTGCTGAGGCAGCAAAGTCATATGCCAGCACTCAACACAAGCAAAACTTGCCCATTGCTGCTCATAGGGTGAACATACAAACATGCCATTGAGGTCAGGAGGCATCTAGCACCACCTTCCCTACCAAGCAGTCATGAAAACATGGCTTTCTCATACTTTAGTTTCCCCTTTGTGACATGGAAGTCTTAATCTCTCCCTGGGAATGGTCAAATGACAACATGCTTTGTAGCAATTTCCCAGGCCAAGCTTGTCTCCACAGCAGCGGAACTAAACTCAGGGACAGCAGTGAGGTACCTGAATCAGTCCTCCACATGAACTTCTGGAATCATTGCTCAATCTGGGACTGGTGAGAAGGTGTCTATGTCCAGGAAGGGGAATAATTGTTCAGTGATATGAACTAGGAGGCCACACAGGGCTAAAAACCATGACCAAAGGTCAGAACAAGGATATTAGCCATGAAGTGCCTTAAGTGGTTCCCTCAGAAGGAATGAATGAGTAAAAGAGGATTATGACAAGTTTGAGGAGACTGAGAGACCTGAAGGTACACAGACTGAATAGCAGAAAGAAAATCCCAAATTCCCAGGAGGATGGCAAGGTTAGCAGGGCCAGCAGTAGGGGCACCAGAGTTCAGGTGGGGCAGGGAAAGAGGCAGCTGGAAGTGTTGGCTCAAGACTTAGAATAAAGGGTCCTTAGAGTTGGCCCTGCCACTTCTTGGGGGCATTGCTTTGCTGGGTCTTATCAAAACCAGCCTGTGTTTATCCTTTCCAGAGGTCACAGCTTACCTGGACAGTGGCCAGGCTGCTGACTGACAGGGAGCTAACCCTCTGTCACATCACAGTCAGCCCTTACTTGGGTGCAGGGGAGATAGACAAATGAGGTATACAAGTGTTGGGGGGGCTCCCTGAAAGATCTTTACAAGCCAGCCAGTCATACCCAGCTGGGCTCACAGCTGAACAGCAAATACCTGAATTCTTAACCATCTCTGTCATCTGATTGACGTGTCCCCCTCATTCACCCCAAGCCTCAGTTTCTCCAACAATATCTAGGGATGGGTAGAGAGGGGCATTGTTTCTTTGTGTTTCCACTGTCTCTCTGCATCCAAACAACATGAACACTTACTAAGTCAGTTTCCATGTCCCCAGTCTGGAGCCAGGAATGCTAAACAAACCATCTGCTGTGGCTTCTATAACAAAGAGGAGCCTTATCTCACTCCCCTTACCTCTGGAGACTCACTCTCCCATTTCTAAAATAGAAAGGGTTAAAGCTGAAGATTAGAAGGGGTATCACATTTCCTGAATCCCTAACAGATGGCCCACTCTATGTCAAGGACTTTCAGGTGGGTTGTATCATACAACGACAGACTGAAACCCCATTCTGGAATCATGTACAAGATGGTAAAGTGGCTCATTGTAGTTGGAGAAGGTGGTATCTGGCTGCCTCCATTTTTTTAAAGTTGTATACATACAATTTACAATGTCGTAGACTAGACTTCTCCATCTCAAAGGAAAAGAGCATAAGGATAGTAAGGAAGGACTGGATAAAGCAAGACCAAAAACCAGCTGGACAAACACAAAATCCTGCAGCTACGTGCTGTAGGATAGTCTTTTTGTTCACTGTGAATATGTGTTGCTCTCATTGGTTGATAAATAAAGTTTCTTTGACCTATGGCAAGGCAGGATAGAGCCAGGTGGGAAAGGCAGAGTCTGGGAGACATCAGCCAGTGGATGAGGAAGCAAGACATGTAAAAAATGGGGTAACAAACCACAAACTATGTGGCAAAGCATAGATAAAAATATGGGTTAATTTAAATATAAGAGCCAGACAGTAATAGTCTGAGTCATTGGCCAAGTATTTATAAGTAATATTAAGCCTCTGAGTAGTTATTTCAGAACTGGCAGGCCAGAGAGAAACTTCCAATTACAGCTACATGTACTACGTTTGGGGCTCATGGTAGAATATTCGGGGCTCAACAGTTTTCAGAAACCTATATTTATAGGTCTACCATTACAGTATACCTAGTGTTTCTCTTGGGTTAGCTCCACTCTATGCTTGGGGCTTTATTCAGTGAGTATCCCACATTTATGGCATCTCCAGTGTCTTAAAGTTTCTACTCAAACTAAGACTTCACCTCTACAGTCATACAAAATGGCCTTCACTAGTATCCGTGTGTAGAAGTTACTGGGAAGGTCCTTTTGCACATAGATACGTTCTTTTATCACCAGAACTACAGCTGCACCTGAACCCCTACTGCTGTTTCAGCTCCTGATTGAGGTTCCACAGTCACTGCCCCACTGCTCAGGTGAAAACCTACTAGACAGAGAGGCCCCAAGAAGCAACCAGATGACCTTCCTCTTTAGCCAGCTACCCAGCAAGAGAGTATCCTACTGCTGTGTCAATTTTAAAAAAAAGATTGTCACATGTAGGCAAATCCACAAGAGCCCATTTAAAAGGGTAACAAGCATTTATTAGGATAAACTCACAGATACACAACTAGGTAGATGACCACCATGGTCCTCCACTCTGCCCGGGGGATAAGTGTCACCAGCAATCCAATCTCCAGCTACCTTGCAAGAGAAAGCATGGCTACCCTCTTTTTTCCTTTAAAGAGGTCACATCAGCAGACAAGAAGCACTACCTCTATTGGTATCGGGGGCCAGCCTTGACAAAAATACCTTTCTCCAGAGTAGAGGCATGGGAATTTAGAAGTATATTTAAGAATACAAGGACACGAATGAAATTAATAAAATGCAGAAACATGTAGGATAGTATCAGGAGGGAATTTTTCAGTGAGTGCTGAAAACTTGCCCATGTTTAATTTTTCAACTGGTTATTATACCTCAACCCCAAAAGGTAGGAGTAAAACAAAAGACTGCATTAACATACAAATTGAAAGTCACAGGCTACATTTATCACTCATGCCTTAGACTCATGCCCTAGACCAAACACTCTATAGGCAAACCACTCCCTGGGTTTGGGTGGGATCCCAAGCTATTTCCATAAAGGGAATTAGAACTTAGCTAGATCCTTAGACTCGTTTGTGTCTTGTATTCTTTATATATATCTGTTCTGAGTTGCCTATGATTTTAACAACTGCTTCACATAGGGCTAATGTATACCATATAAAATTATCACTTCTTTAAGTCTCTCCAAACCTAAGATTTCTGTAGTATTCCATTTAACTTCCTCATAACATTTCAGGATGCATATCACCTGCTGATTATTCTTGCATAATATCTGGATTGACTAAGGTTCATCTTCAGTTTCATCATGCAGAGGCAGAATAGGTTCTTGTCTAAATTCCTCTGTGACTTAATATTTTTCTTATTTTCATTAGTAGGTCTTTCTAAGACTTGTATCTTATCAGTCAAATTTTTCTGATTTTCATTAATAAATCTTTCTAAAGCTTATATCTTGTTGGTCAACTTTTCATATTTGATATAATTACCAAACCACTTTTTATATTTGCCATAAAAATTGCTATGGCTATGAAGGATAAAATACGAATTATCAGACTGACAGTAGTTACAATTGGTATTAAGTCAATCCCAGATAAGTCATTTATCCCCTCATTTATTGCTTCTGTTTGCAAACCATCAATAGTAGCACTATACAGGGTACTAACTCCTTGCATTAAGATACTTCCCATCTTTAACAGGAAAAATATTTTTCTTTTTAATATTGTTTAACTCCTTCCTTAAGGACTTCCCAGGTGTCTCACCAAACCTGCTGACCTCTCTGTTCACAGCAATGATGACTGTGGTGAGCTCAGCAGTGAGCTCAAGCCCCTCCCCCAATTCCCAACCATGAGCCAGCTTTCCAACATTGCAGCAAGCAGGAGCTGATTGCTGTGAGTGCTTGCAGAGAAGTCCAGGCTGCAGCAACAGCACCAGCAGGCGTGACTTCTCTATCCTTTAGTTGGGACACACATTGGAGCGCCAGATGTTTTATCACTGGCACTGCAGCTGCACCTGAATCCTCTGCTTTTTCAAGTTCTGACTGTAGCTCTACAATCACTGCCCCACTATTGTAGGAGGTTGCTTGTTGGTTCCTGACTGCTCAGCACCAAAATAATCACACAGAAACTATATTATTTAAATCACCGCTTGGTTTATCAGCTCTAGCTTCTTATTAGTTAACTCTTACATCTTAATTTAACCCATCTCCATTAATCTATGTATCACCACAATGTTGTAGCCTACCAGCAAAGTTTCAGCCTGTCTGTCTCCAATGGCAGCTCCCTGGCTTCTCCCTGACTTTGCCTCCTTTCTCCCACATTTAGTTTAGTTTTCTCCTGCCTATCTAAGTTCTGCCCTATCGACAGGCCAAGGCAGTTCCTTTATTCACCAATGGTATTCACAGCATACAAAGGGGAATCCCACATCACCTCCCCTTATCTGTTTAAATGAAAAGAAAGATTTTAACTTTAACATAGTAAAATTACATATAACAGAACACTTATCAAGCAAGAATTATAGGTACAATATATCTACTTTATCTCTTATCATAACTAAGGAAAACTATAACTATAAATTCTTCAACTCCATCAAAGACTCCAGAAGGATATAATTTTACCTAAGAAAACAGGAAATACATTGTAAGCAACTTCAAAAACTCTAGAATTGACAGAGACATCTCACTGCCTGGACAGTCACCCAAAGTTCTTTTGTACCATTAAGGCATTTAATCTTCAGCCTACCCATACCATCAAGCAGTCTAGGCAAGAGCAGTTTCTTGCCCAAATGTCTAACAAACTCCATAAGGAGCCTCTTTAATGCCCATCTTCCTCTTGAAGTAATTGATGCTGCCTGGAACAGATGTGTCTCACTGTCATGAAAAGTCCTAACTTCTTAAAACATTTTAAATGTCATATTCTGTAGTCTTTGAAAGATCTAAATACCTATCTGAAATATATCTCTGTACATCTAGAAAACATAACATTACTATAAGCTTAACTATTATAGATGACTATCTATTAACCTGCATTTCTTAATTATACATCACATTTTAATGAACTGTACAAACACAATACTTTAATCAAGAACAAAAATATACACATGACAAAATTGACCTAAAATTTGTATCAATAAACCAAGACCCATACCAATGCAAATCTCTTAGCATATCCCTCTTTAAATGTAAACAAACATTCATAAACAACCATTTAGGAAGTTTGAGCATAGTTCTGTTCCAAACTGCTTCCTGCTTTTTATTGGATGAAGTAATTTTTTGAGGGATGTTCAAGGTGACCTTTCAGGGGTTCTTGATCCATCAAACCATTTTAGTCTGGAAGCAATCTACAGGTTCTCATCCTCTGTGGAAACAAAAGCAGAACCTCTTTTCCAAAGAGACATATCCTTAGACTCAAATTCTGAAGTCAAGATATCATTAAAGTATATATGTTGGTGACTTAGCTCCTTCACAGTCAAAAAATTCAAAGAAAACACAATAATATACATAATCCAGACTCTCTTTGTATATTTCATCTTTATGTAGCTTTTATTACTCTATTACTTTTTAATATTTATTTTATTATCTTTGCTCCTTTAATCTATGACTGTCTGTACTGTCTTTTTAAAGAGTTTGGTTTTTTGTGATTTACTTCTTTTCCAACTCTCTATACTCTTTCTCTTCTCTCTTGTAAGCCTACATACATTTATCCAAAACTGTGACCCATTTAGAGGTCTTTTCCATCTGAATTTGTCTTTATTGGGTATCTGTAATTCTTTACTGTCTAGGAGCACTTTTTATTTTTATTTTTTTAAGATTTATTTATTTATTTATTATGTATACAACATTCTGCCGCCATGTATGCCTGCATGCCAGAGGAGGGTGCCAGATCTCATTACAGGTGGTTGTGAGCCACCATGTGGTTGCTGGGAATTGAATTCAGGACCTCTAGAAGAGCAACCAGTGCTCTTAACCACTGAGCCATCTCTCCAGCCCTAGGAGCACTTTTTAAAATGCTAAGTCCTTCTTAAAAATTTAAGCAGTGACATTGCTAGGGGAAATATGGCACTGCCTGTTTGTACCGCTCAGTCCAGCATGGGAGAGCTGTTTGCTGCCTCTGAGAGCTATGCTCACAGCCCCAATTTTAGGTACACAGCCAGTCTATGTTGTCATTAAGCAATTTGTAGCACTCTGCTCACAAATCCCATTTAAATGCTTGGCCTCCTGGAAGAGCCAGAGGTCACACTGGCAGCACAGCCCAGAAAACTGACATTTTAAAACCATGACTTTTTTTCCTGTTACTGCTGAATCAGGAAAACCTCTCTTAAAGGAGTCATGTCTTTCCTTGCTCCTAGCAAACAGAGTCCAGCCAAGAAAATGCCACTACCAAACCATGATTAACTTTGTTCTCTTGTGTCTAAGATTCCTTTTTGAGCTTTCTCATGTTTTAGATGGATTTAGTTGCCCACGTGGGCACCAATTTGTTGTGGGAGGTTGTTTGTTGGTTTCTGGTTGCTCAGCCCCAAAATAATCACATAGAAACTATATTATTTAAATCATTGCCTGGCCCATTAGCTCTTGCTTCTTATTTGTTAACTCTTACATCTTAATTTAACCCATCTCCATTAATCTGTGTATCACCACGAGGTTGTAGCCTACCAGCAAAGTTTCAGTGCATCCGTCTCCAGTGGCAACTCCATGGCTTCTCCCTGACTCTGCCTCCTTTCTACCAGCATTCAGTTTAGGTTTTCCCGCCTATCTAAGTTCTGCCCTATCAACAGGCCAAGGCAGTTTCTTTATTCACCAATGGTATTCACAGCATGCAGAGGGGAATCCCACATCAGCCCCCATTGCTCAAGCCAAGGCCCAGTGAGACACAAAAGCCCCACAGGAACTGCCACTTGCTGTTGCCTCCAAGTGTAATTTTAATTAAATCTCTATTATTTTATTTACCAACAGACCGGGAGTCTGATGCTAGGGTGAGAACCTAGCTCAGAGAGGCAGAGAAGCAACCAGCTGACCTTCTTCTTTAGTCAGCAACCCAGCAAGAGAACATCCTTCTGCCACCCCAAACCACAAAAAGACCACCACACTCAGAGTCCCTCCCTACCACTTCCTGTGTGTCTTTCTGGCTCCACCTTCTGGCACAGGGTTGATTTTATTTAATTTTACTTAATTAACACAGTCACAGGTTCACAATGTGACTGAATATCTCACAACACAGATAAGCAATGGGTAAACCAGAAATATTAAACATACATTCTTATCTTTTCAAAGGAAAGACATGTTTACTCATTTTCCACCTAATGCTGGGAACTGATAGAGTTACAACCTGATCTTTTGTTATCTGTGCAATAAGGCTTCACCCAAATCTCCCATACTGTTATATTTGTTTATCCCTGACTTCCCCAACTCCAGTCCCCCTAGAGTTTGAGTATTGTTTCTCATTCCATAAAATTCATTCTTATAGGCATTATCACTTGTATTTTACAACAGTTTAAGTAACTTCTGTGTTGTCTTAGGTCCAAGCCAAACCTGACTCCCACAAGCCATTACATTTCCTTTGGTCATTCTCCCTAGACCCTTATCTTGAACATTGTTTCTGAGTCAACAGAACCCATCTTAATGGAAAGTGTGTACTTTGTAAAGAGTTTCAAAGTAAGCATCGCTTAAGCTTTGTTGTATATACAGAACTGAGTTAATTGTCACCAGGAAGCTTTTTCTGAAATTGTGCAGTGCTTAGATATGGCTAAAATAAACTCCTGGTGCCAGACTCTGTAAGTCTGAACCAGCTCAGCCACCTAAGTCACGCTTAACAGGGTCTCAATCTTGCCTCTTGTGAATTCTTTCTCTGCTGGTAATACTGTTTTCTGGGACCCCCACATCCATGTAGGGAATACAATCTGGCCACACATTATGTGGTTCCAGTTGCTTTCTGGAACCCTGGTACAAACTTCTAGAACTCCCTCATTCTTGTATCTTTCAGGCCTGAAAAATTGGCACTGTAGTCACCTTGGCAACAGAGAGGACATTTTAAAAAGAAGTATATGTGCTCTCAGACTACTGAAGCCATGGAACCCAAAGAATTAAAAAAAAATTCCACAGGAATCACCAGCTGTGAAAAGAGAAAAGCTGGAGACCTGTACCAGCCAGAGGAAGAACTTGCCTCCAAGGAAAACATTTCACACATTATTAGCAACTTATTAAACTATGTGGCACAACAGACCTGAACTGGGACAACAGTGGGTCAATGATGGAAGGGATGGATCTCCACTTGGGATACTTGGTTATGCGTACCTCATGCCCTCTATTTAAACACAACCCTCATGACAATACTCTAAAGATGTACTTGAGGGTCACTGAATCTCTTTCTTTATTCCTCTTTTCAGTGAAGCCACATAAAGTAGATTTCCTTTCTCTGCTTTTCATTTTTCCTTAAATCTCCAACTGGCATATTGGAGGTGAATGACTGAGTCTAGCTAGCTGGAACTGTCAAAAGACAAACTCTGACCCTAGTATCACTGATAACAATTTTGACATACCAACAGGAGACAGACACCTTTCAGGTCTGAGGCCAATTGAAGCAAGTCAACCCCAGATACGGGAGAAAAGCTGAACACATGGTGAAGCTATTAAAATTAATTTATTTCTAGGACTATTTCTTATCTTTCAGCTTAATTGTCATTGCTGCCTTCTACCCTATTCAGTAAACCAGAAAACATGAAGTGTTTGGATTCTACTGGCTCCAGTCTGACTCTTAATAAGTTCCTCCTGATTGATGCAGCCTAGCCCTTCCCTATTCTTGTCAATTGGGAGGCTGCTTTGAGTTGCTTGCATTCTTTTCAAACATCTTGTCAGCTGCCATTTGTGTGACTCACCTTACTTTCAGGGTCCTTTTAAGCTACTCAGGCTCTTTTTGAACCTTTGAGTGACAGGCCTTGTCAGTAAATCTGGAATTCTCTCAATTATCTGGATATCTGTTGTACCACAAGGAAGCAGGGAAGGGTGTTCTTTTGTATGAATTTATATCTTACAATTTTACCAATAAAGACTCAGGGGTGAGAGGCTGGAATGAAAACCTGCTAGCCAGGGAGGTTAAGGAAGAACTAGCTGTCCTTCCTCCTTTGCTGGTGTAAAAGAGCTCCATTTCCACCATTCTGAACCAAAAGTGATTGCCAAATTCAAAGCCCCCCCACATTATACTTCTGTCAACTAGATGCTGGCTCGACCTGTTGTGTGACATTTTGATTTTGTTCTGACAAATAAAGTTTACTTGGAGTCAGAGGGTGGAACTAGTCACTAGGTGACCAAAATTAATCATAGAGGTTTGGAGGACTGAAGACAAATAGAAGACAGGAAGCAGTAAGAAGGGGCTGAGAGAGGATCTCAGCCCTTTTTGGAGGAAGGAATGGAAAAGGCAGGAGGTGACTGGTGGCTGTTCCCCTGTTTCTCTGATCTTTCAGGCTCTTGTTCTAATAACTGACTTCCAATTTTTAATTGATAAAGAGTAACTAGATGAATATTTCATCTGGCTCTTGAACTAAGGTAGATTTATTTAGTTCCTCAATCTTGGTGTTCAAAGTATGATCAAATTCCTGCAATATTTCCCCCTTTGTCTAAATAAAAATGAAAGGTTTTAACTCTGTCACAGTAAAGCTATATACAATAAGAACAATTATCAGGTAAGAATTACATTCACAATGTCTAGTCCATCTGGATTTTGTGACTTTGGAAACAAGGAAAACTGTAAAATTATAACTATTTAGTCTTCAACCCCATCAGAGACCTGAGAAGGATAAAACATACCTGAGTAAACAGGAAGTTCAGAACAAGCAACTTCTAAAACTATAGAAATGAAAGAGACATCTGTCTGCCTGGACGGTCACCCAAAGTTTCCCTGCAACATTGGCATATCTGTCTTTGGCCTACAGGCCCAGAATATCTGACAGACTTTTCTTTGATGCAGGAATCTTGAAGGACTGGCCTACCTTGTCTTGGCAAAGCTCAGCAGTGAAATCATTTTGTGTCGTGCTTGTCCAATTTGGACAGCATACGATCAGCAGTCAAAGAAAGGGCAATTTCTTGCCCAGTGGCTAACATTGTCACATTTGAAGCAAACTCCATATGGAGATTCTTCAATACTCATCATCTTTTTTAAGTATATTGGTGCTGCCAAGAGCAGACTTAGCTCTCTGTCATGAAAAGGCTTATATTATTAAACTGTCTTAAATGCCATATCCCATAGATATTTGAAGTATTGGAAGATCACCTATCTATCCAAAAGATATGAGGCTAAATAAAGCTTATTTCTGTCTACAACTAAACCCTTACTACAAGTTTTATTGTTATATTAATTATCCTAAACTGTTTGTAAGAGTAGCTTTCAAGGACAGAGCTTTACATTACATTTTTAAATGAATTGTATATATATAATATCTTAAACAAGAGTAGAAATATATATAAAGTATGTTGTAATAAAAATAACTTTATATTTGAATCAATATACAAAGACACATGCCAAGGTAAAATATTTGAGACTAGTGGTTACTCTTTTGTTTAAAAGTAGATTCAATAATCTATCTTTTAACCTATCATAGCTAAATCTTCCTTTTCTTTCTTTTCATCCCCTATCTCCCATCTTTTCCAACAATAGATAGTAAAGAAAGAAAAAAATCCCTTAATCTAACCTCCTTTGCTTAGTTTCCTGCCTGACTATGACCAATAACAATTTGAAACTAACCCCTAAAATAATGTCAGACATTAATAACCCACTGAATGAATAAAAATAATCAACTTCACCTCTTGGGAATGTGGGCATTGTGTTCTCTAGAATGTTTCCTATTGTATATTGGCTATGGCATCTTTAGGAGACCCTAAGAAAATTGGGATAAAGGTCATATCCTGGAAGAACTAGCTGTATCATTTGTTTTCTGGTCTCTATGTAATGAAAAAGTGCAAGGGTTATCTGAAGTCCTGGCTGGAGTAATCTGTAGTAGTACTGGCTGTCTGGCCCTAGCCTAGATCAACTTAGCTAGCTTCTATGAGCTATCTTGCAGTCCAAATCCAATATTTGGGTGGTGTTTGTCTGCTTAGTGGCATTACACAATTGCAGATGGATTGTTCATTGCAGGGTATTTTATCTTCTTGGAGATCTCAAAAGTCAATGCTAGCAATTGTCATGATTCACTGCAGAAGGGTGAAGCAGTGGTGGCACATGCCTTTAATCCCAGCACTTGGGATGTTGATAGGCAGATCTTTGTGAGTTTGAGGCCAACTGCATCTACAGAAATAGTTCCAGGACAGCTAGGGCTGCTACACAGAGAAAAATGTTTCATAAAACAAACAAAAAGTACACTGCAGATAACTTTAATGTTTTAAATGCCACATTCAGCAGCTCTCCAAGAGGTTAAATAACAACAGTCTGTGAAATATATTCAGGGTACACAAACTTTGTTCCTAGTTACCTTTTTCTTCTCATGTGGAAACAAAACAAAACCTCTTACCCAATGTAACACATATCCTGATTTCCATTCTGAGGTCAACACATCTTTAAAATATACATGCTGATTTAATTCAGCAGGTTTTTTTTTTACAATCTCATGACCCTCTGCAACCATTGTTTCTTTTCATTAGCATTTAAACATTTTAAAGTTTGCAAATCATGGTGTAATCTAACTCTGGGAGTCTTTGTTAGTCATTTCCATTTATTAAGAGTCTCTTTTAAAGTATGATTACATCTTTCTATAACTGCTTGTACTGTAGGATTGTGTGGTATACCTCCTATATATTTTATATTATAATATGCAAAAACCTGTTTTATTTTACTAGAGACATACACTAGAACATTGTAAGTCTTAATTTCAACATATATCCCCAAAATGATTATTACTTCTAATAAATGTATAATTATAGAATCAGTCTTTTCAGAACTTAAAGCAGTTAGTTGTCTGTCCATTCAAATCAGAAATATGTAAGTATGCTATAGTGCACACACCTTGATTTTCCAAACTCTACAAAATGAAACACATCCATTTGCCAAATTTTATTTCTTGAGCACCTTTTGGATTACTTCCTGCAGTTAATAGAATTTGGTTATAAAGAAAACAAACAGGACATTTCCTTATAATTTCTTTGGCTTGTTGCCAAATGATAGAAAAACTCTTTATACAAAGTTTTGTAATTTATATGGTGTTTCTTAAGAAATTCTGAGGCTTCTTGTACATTTCCTGTCAATAGCTGATCAATATTATTATTACATTGTACTAGAGGCCTGGATAGATCGTATGGGAATTGATATGTGTTATAAACATAAATGATTTTTAATTCTGATTACTTGTTGTAATTTAATAAATAACAAAGTTAGTTCTGAATTATCTGGAATATATTCAGCAGTTTCAGTAAGTAAAACTACTCTTTTTGCATTTTGAGAGTCATAAACTGTATTAAGAGGTTCTAGAAAATCTAATAGCAGGAGAATAGCTTTAATTCTGATTTTTGAACTGAATCATAGGTTTTGAACCACTTTGCTTATTTTTCCTAACTTAGAACCTGCCTCTTCTGATTTATTTGCATCATCATAAAATGTAGGGGCTCCAGAAATTTTTTTCCTTTTACTATATGGGGGTGAGACCAATTTATCATTTTTATAAACTGGTCTCCTGCTTTGGGATATCTGTTGCTAATATCTCCCACAAAATTACTACAAGCTCTTTGCTAATATTCATTTCCTACCCATAATGAGACAATTCCCGCATTAGTAAAAGGCACTACAATTTCTGTTGTGTCTATTCCTGCTAATTGACAAAGTCTCATTTTTCCTTTCAAAATCAATTCCAAATCATTTTCTACATAGGTCTTTAATTTCTTATTCTGTTTTTGTACTAAAAATATCCATTTATCTAAGATATTATCTTCCCTATACATAGGAATCCCTGTGGAATAATGGGTATAAAGTAAAATGACTAGAATACAATCAAGCTCTCGATCCAGGCAGTCCACATGTGCATCTTGGAATTTCTTTTCTACCAGAGCTAATTCTTTCTCAGTCTCAGTAGATGTTTTTCTTGGACTATTTAAGTCCTTATCACCTTATAAGCTTTGAAATAAATTAATTTGCTCTTGAGTAGTTAATCTAATTAACTGGGCCATAACTAGTAATCTCTCCCAACAATTTTTGAATTAAGAGTTTGAAATTGATTTCTACTGATTTGTTCCTTCTGTGGTTGAATTTTCTGTAAACATACCTTATATAATAGGTAATTAATAGAATTTCTTTTTTGTATTTTTTTGCAGGAGTAATTTGTAATCCTTATCAAGATATAATTCTCTTTACTTCATCAAACATTTTTCTAAGGTATTCTCATCTGAATCAGTCAGTAAAATAGCATCCATAAGCCGGGCGGTGGTGGCGCACGCCTTTAATCCCAGCACTCGGGAGGCAGAGGCAGGCGGATCTTTGTGAGTTCGAGACCAGCCTGGTCTACAAGAGCTAGTTCCAGGACTGACTCCAAAGCTACAGAGAAACCCTGTCTCGAAAAAAACAACAAAAAAAATAGCATCCATATAATGGTGAATTATAGATTTGTGGAACCATTTATGAATTATTTCTAATGGCTGTTGTACAAAATATTGACATCAGACTAGCTGGCCAGCAGGCAAGGTTCCTACAGGCAGGCCACTCCACCACCAAACCCATCAAACCCTATAATCTACAAGTCCCACTCTGCCCCCCAAACCCACCCAGGTGCTGTGACTCAGTGGCTCCCTGAGACACAGACACAACCTACGTGGATTGGATCAAGAGGTGAGTGACTGCTCCCAGCTGAACAGCACAGTCTCTAGGCCCTCTCTGTCTCCTGAATCCTGTGTTTAAAGATATGTATCCCCACTCCCTGGCCTCTAGTGCTTAACTCTGTTCTTTTGTGTTTAGAATCCTTTCCAAGCTCTCTCAGGTTTTATGTGGATTTAGCTGGCAGCCAGTCTGTAGGCGGAGGCTGCTCATTCCCAGCCACTCAGATCTGAAATAATCACACAGAAACTGTATTAATTAAATCACTGCTTGGCCTATTAGCTCTTGTTTCCTATTGGCTACCTCTTACACCTTAAATTAACCAATTTCCATTATTTTATGTTTTACCATGAGGCTCGTGGCCTACCAGCAGGGTTCTGGCTGACAGCTCGTGCCTTTCTCCTCATGGCATCTCACCAACTCTGCCTACTCTCTCTATATATCTTGTTCAGCTTGGCTTTTCTCTGGTAAGCCCTTGGCCAAAACAGGTTCTTTATTAACCAATGGCAATAAAACATTCACAGCATATATCACCTCCCATATCATGCTGCCAGTTGCTGTTGGAAAATACCAGTGACTCTGAGTCCAGAGTGGCCCAATACACAGCCTCAATAGTGCATAATGTGACCACTGCTGTCAGCCCAAACAGTATGGAGCCAGTACAATGCAGGAATCCTAAAAACAAAGAGAACCCTAGTAGGGATGCATGGATCACCCTGGCTAGGGGAAATGGATGAGATCTCCTGAGTAAATGGGAGGAAGGGGGCAGTAAAGGGGAGAGGATAGGGAGGAGAATATGAGGGAATGGAATGGTCGAATTGGGCAAGGAATGGAATGAAAGAGAATGAAAGAAATATCCTGATAGAGGGAGCCATTATGGGTTTAGGGAAAAACCTGATTCTAGGAAAATTACCGGAAATACACAGGGATGATGCCAGCAAAGACTCCTAGCAATAGTAGAAGGTACCTGAACTGATCGTCCCCTGTAATCAGATTGGTGAATACTCTGTCATCCTTCATCCAGTAACTGATGGAAGCAGATGCAGAGATTCACAACCAAGCACCAGGCTGAGCTTTGGGAGTCCAGTCGATGAGAGGGAGGAGGGATTATATGAGCAAGGGGGTCAAGATCATGATGAAGAAATCTACAGAAACAGCACAGCCAAACTCATGGGAATTCACAAACTCTAGAGCGACAGTTGTGGAGCCTGCATGTGACCAAACTTGACCCTCTGCATGTGGGTGACAGTTGCATAGCTTGGTTTGTTTGAAGGGCTGCTGGCAGTGGGACTAGGATCTATCCCTGGTACATGATCAGGCTTTTTGGAGTCCTCTCCTTATGGTGTAATGCCTTGCTTAGCCTTCATGTAGGGGGAGGAGCTTGATCACCTTCATATGCAAGACTTTGTTGAGTCCCCATGGGAGGCCTTACCCTTTCAGAGGAGTGGATGGGGTGTGAGTTGGAGGGGGAGACAGAGAGAGTTAGAGGAGGGTTGGAGGGGGAATTGTGGTTGGTGGGTAAAAAGAAAAAAATTTAAAAAGTATATTGACACAAGCTGGGGCTGTTTAATATTCCTTCTAGAAGAATTTTCCAATGCTATCTTTTAACAGGTTGAAAATTATTATAGATACACACCATGAAGGCAAATTTTTCTTTATCTTGTTCTTGTAAGGGTATAGTTTTTAAAAATCAGTCTTTTAAATCAGTCACTATAATAGACCATCCCTTAAGTAATAAAGAAAGCAAGAGAATTCCAGACTATAAAGAGCCCTTGGCTAAATCACCTTATTTATAGCTCTCAAATATGTTACCATTCTTCATTTTCCAGATTCTTTTTAATGACAAAAATAGGAGAATTCCAAGGACTGGCCTTTTAATTGATCATTGAATGAATTCTCCAATGCTGACAGTGAATGATTTTTACCAAATTTGATATTGGGACCTACAGAAGGTTCCCTGAGGCATGTCCTGAGGTCAAAGTTTTACCTTACCTGTCCCTTGTTGATCTGCCTTAATTAGTCCAATGCCGC
Organism: Dicrostonyx torquatus; assembly: GCA_028555095.1. NCBI lineage: Eukaryota > Metazoa > Chordata > Mammalia > Rodentia > Cricetidae > Dicrostonyx > Dicrostonyx torquatus. The sequence goes on along the minus strand of JAQHUG010000271.1, from coordinate 2,679,904 downwards.
CTTTGTCACACCTTCACACTCCAGAAGGCAGGGCCTGTTTGAATTATCTCTAGAAAAAAAATATATTTTAGATAGTGGTCTTCAAATACTTCAGAGATCTACAGAATATAACATTTAAGATGTTTTAATAATATAAGGCTTTTTATGACAGTGATTTCATGGGAATTATAATCAGTCTGGTGATTCATATCTAATCCTTAATAGTTCCAGTGGGCTAGAAATACTGATATTTCACAATACTAGATTCCCTTTTTTTTTCGAGACAGGGTTTCTCTGAAGCTTTGGAGTCAGTCCTGGAACTATCTCTTGTAGACCAGGCTGGTCTTGAACTCACAGAGATCCACCTGCCTCTGCCTCCCAAGTGCTGGGATTAAAGGCGTGTGCCACCACCGCCCAGCCATAATACTAGATTCTAAATGAAGGCAAATATGCTGAATTTTAAGGTCAATTTGAATTTGATCATCACACCTTTGGACCTATGCCACTTAGCAGTCTTGGATACTTGGGACAAAAAATCAGAAAAGAGGTCTGGATTCGGGTGCAGGGCCCTGCACGGGTACTGGATTTTTTCTGAGCCCAGCCCAGCTCCCCCTTCCAGCTGCGGGGTCCTAGGACCTCACAAAGCAGCAGGCTCCAGGGCTAAGGCTCTGGGGATTGGGGAGTGAGTGCAGGGAAGCAGGGGTTATTTGTGCCAAGGTGCTACATCCACCAAGCCTGCG
>JAQHUG010000271.1:2631582-2664343 GCA_028555095.1 Dicrostonyx torquatus | reverse complement strand
TGTGTGTGTCACAGTTCTCCCACAAGGTGTGTGTGTGTGTGTCACAGTTCCCCTACAAGGTGTGTGTCACAGTTCCCCTACAAGGTGTGTGTGTGTGTGTGTCACAGTTCCCCTACAAGGTGTATGTGTGAGTCACAGTTCCCCTACAAGGTATATGTGTGTATGTGTGTCACAGTTCCCCTACAAGGTATATGTGTGTGTGTGTGTTACAGTTCCCCTACAAGGTGTGTGTGAGTGTCACAGTTCCCCATAAGGTGTGTGTGAGTGTCACAGCTCCTCCACGAGCTATGTGTGTCTGCCAGAGTGTCAGAAGGTGGCTTCACACTGGGGAAGCCTGGCAGGAACCAGGTAGTAACAACCAGTCCAGTGGATACACGGTGCCCTGGCAGATTACAGTGGGAGAGAAAACCCCAGTCCCATCACAAGGCCATGTCAGCTCTGTCTAAGCTGAGGCCCTCCCCACAAACAGAAAATGTCACAGTCATGAAGCCAAGGAAGTGTGAGGCTCCATGAGATGGCAGGACTCAAGGGAGACAGGAAAACACAATACAATTTGAGATATCCCAGAGCGGACAATTTGAGATATCTGAGCAGGACAGAGGACACTCAGGGGAGCTGATGGAGCCATGCACTGGTGCTCACTGCTTGATTTTGGTTGGCAAGCTCGAGTTATATAAGATGCTAACACAAGAGGAAGCTGGGGAAATAGCATACTGGAATGATCTAGTCTTGCTCTTTTTTAAAATTTTCCTGTAAAATTGAAATGCTATCGAGACAAAAAGATAAAAACAAATGCCTAGATTTATATAAAAATGATGAGAAAAAACAGTACAAAATGTCTGCAAGGCCAGGCCCAGAGCCAACCTTGTCTCCAAACCTTCTAGATGCGTGTTTACACTTCTTTACAGAACTGTGCTAGTTCCTAATTACTCTGGATAAATTCAAATTTATATAGTTTAATTTAGAAATCAACACAATTCCCTTACTGGGATTTGAAAGGAAAATAAAGCACAAGTCATTAATATAAAGTAGTAATTACTTTACATTATTAATTATTACAATGTTATTTAATATTATGGATATTATCATGCGTGATTGTTTAGGCAGGCAAAACTCATTCTTACTGTTTCAAAAAAGTCTGGGGGTAGGGGCAGCCCCATGGAGGGGCAGTGTTTGGAATCACCACATATTATTATCTGCAAACCCCAGCATAGTGACATTGGGTAAGTGGTCTGCCCCGCTGGCACTCAGTCCTTCTCCTAGAGTGCGAACTGTCCACCATTACCACTGTCTAGGTCCAAAAGTCAGCTGGAGATTTTACCGAAATCATGCTATGGTACATGGGACATCTGCTCAGCAAATGATGAAATGATAAGAGACATGGCAACTCCATGTCAGTCCTGTTCCTGTGTCCCAGCCCCTTGGTTACAACAGCCATACTGTCAATGTGGCGATTTCTCCCTCAAACACCACGAGATGGAACTGCTGCTCCCCACTGATTGACAGTTTTAGATAGCATCAGTCTTGGAGACAGTCAAAGGATGGGACCAGGGCAGGCACCTCTGGGGACAGTTCCAGGCCTGCACTGTCCATCCAAGGTCACTGTCACCTCCCTGAACTACTCTCCAGATGTGGAGGACGTATTGCTCCCCAGGCCAAGCTCCAGTCACAATGTGTATGTGCTTTGCACACCCAGAACAGTGCAAGTACACACGGCCGTTGCCAGGGATAATTCCCCATTTGAAAGGCAGGCTTATTCAGTCCATTCTGGGAGTGTGTTCTGAGCAGATAAACTCTAAGTTTAGAGTCTCAGATGTCCCTCCCGCAGCATGATACTGGTGGCAGACGGATCCAGAAGGCCTGCCCCAATCCAAGGGCTGTGCAAATCCTTTCTACTTGGATTCTCATTTTATTCTAAAAGTAGCCTGATGGCTACTGACTCCGACTAGAAGAGAGAAGGTCAGAGAAGCTGCATAACCTGCCTAAGGCCACCCAGGCAGAGGTGGGCAGAGGTCCTGAGTCTTTGAGCCCAGTGCCCTCTGGATCAGAGCCATGACTGAGGTAGAAATTCTAGTAAGATCAGAGTGAATGAATCTGACGAGGTGACTTCTGACTTGAATGTCCACCTGAGTGATACATGGGTTGAACCTTGCCTACACTTCCCACAGGTTGCATGCTGAGCACACGTGTCTTTTATAATGGAAACAAAGCCCTTGAAGTTGAACTTCCAGGAACCTGCCATCTGTGCCATTAGTCAACCGCTTCATGAGTGTGGCTCTCTACTAGGCTGAGGTAGCCAGGTTGGAATTAGGATTGAACTTGTTTCCCGCCTCCTCTAGTGTGTAGGCACACAGTAGGTGTTCGGTGAACTCAGCCACCCTTCAGCTTGGCACACCTGCCACTGCTTAGAGCCTTAACTTTCCCAGCAGGAAAAGGGGAAGCAGCAGGCACCAAGTTTTCAGTCTTGTTCCTTGTTCCCTCGCTCTGGTACTGGGTTTTGAAAGGGAAAACTCGAGTTGCACACACACACACACACACACACACACACACACACACACACACACACACACACACGCTTCCTCTCAAAGTGGGCAAAGTTAATGGCAAGAGCTGAAAGGGAAAGTCCTTCATCTCTCCTTACCTCCAATACGTCAATGTCAGCATTGCTGAAGTCAATGTTGAGGATTTTGGGCAGTGGGACTCCAGAACCCAGGACAGCTGAAAAGGGGGTGGGGGAAAGTCAGGTCAGGTGTCGTCCATGTGGCCAAGAGGTGGCAGCATGGCCAAAAGCAACCAGCATTTGCAAGACCACAGCTGTCTTTTCTGCCTCCTTGAGGTTCCTGCCCAGAAGAAGCCCAGGCTGGCCTTAGGCTTGCTATGTAAAGGGGAGGATGACTTGAGCTCTTGATCCTCCTGCCTCCGTCTCCAAGTGCTGGAATTTTGTACCACCATGGCCAATTTACAGTGCTGGGGACTGAACCCAGGACTTCGTGCATACTAGGAAAGCACTTTCCCAACTGAGTTACATCCCCAGTTCCCTCCATGATGGGTTTTGGGCCTCCCCTGAGACTATTCACAAGTCTTGTCATATACAGTGCTTCCTAGACCTTAGGCCAGCAACTAGGCAGCTGCTGGTTCTGCCCCACTCCTAATTTCTGCCACTAGAGAAACTAGAGCACATTTGTTCTGATTTTCTGAACTTCACAGTTACCCATGTCAGTTCCTTAGGGACTGTGTCCCTAGAATCAGAGAACAGGAGAACTACCTGCCGAGTGGAGAAACAGAGTGATGCACATGGGTCCCCAACATGTGAGTTGCCATGGGGTTTTGTTTGGTTTAAGATGTCAGAAGCAAAAAAGAAGGAAGAACGTGGGATGGCTCAGCCTGGAAAGGGGATTGCTGCACAAACAATGTGAGTTCAATTCCCAGAACCCATATAAAGGAGGCAGAGAACCAACTCCACACAGTTGTTGCTACACATGCACTGTGGTACACATACAGCCCCACATATATTGTGCACATAATAATAATAATAATAATAATAATAAATGGAACTTTTAAAACAAAGTCAGAGGCTATATAGATTTATCAATTAATGTACTAAAAAGAAGAAAGGAAAAGAGGAAGGTGAAAGAAAGGGTAGGTGGAGTTTGTGATTAACTGAAATTGACCTTCTTGAGCCCAATAAAATTTGAAGCTGGGGATGCTTGAGGCCTGCCCTACAGGGTTATCTATACTGTTTCCCAGTCTCCCTTGGCCACAGAACTGTTTTTCTTAAGATGCTATTGTTTCATGGGCCTCCGTAATTTGGGAATCATAAATCTAGTCAAATCTCTCACTTTTAAAGAGGATAGATTGCATCTGGACTTTCTAAGCTAAAAGGATTTTCTTCAAGGATACTTTGGTAGTTTGAAAGAAAATGTTCCCCAAGGAATGTGACATTGTTAAGAGGTATGACCTTGTTGGAGCAGGTGTGTTCTCATGGGAAGAAGTGTGTCACTGTGGAGGTAGGCTTTGAGGTCTCACATAAGCCCAGTGTATCTTTTAGATAAATCACTTCCTATTGACCATGTCTGCCTTCATTCTGCCATATTCCAACCTTGATGACAATGGACTAAACCTCTGAACTGTAACCATCACCCACAATTAAGTATTTTCCTTTATAAAAGTTGCTGTGGTCATAGTGTCTCTTCACAACAATAGAAACTTGACCATGTGTTTGTTTGGAAGAACCTAGACCTTTGTACTTTGGCTGAGAAAAGGAATGGGATGCTTTAAGCACTGATTAATGGGCCATACTAGTAGGAGCATGGAAGACAGAGATGCTAAGTGTTACTTGAACTGTTCATTCAAGAGGTTTCAGAGGAGAGGGATATTAACATGTGGCCTAGAGACTGTTCTTGTGCTATTTTGGTGAAGAATGTGACTGCATTTGCCCTTGCTCTAAGTGTCTATCTGAGACTAAAGTGAAGTGTTCTAGATTAATTCTGTTGGCAGAGGAAATCTCAAAACAGCCTAGTATAGACTCTGTTGTGTGGCTATTAGTGATGACTCCAATGAAGATTTATAATGAAAAGGGGTACACTGGGCAAATAAAAATACAAAATGGACAGATTGAGAAAAGGGGCACCAGGAAGTGGAAAGAGCCAAATCTTGTGTTCAAGGAGATAAAAGGATTAAGATATGGAACAAAGGGAGTGGTGGCCTCAGGGCAAGACCCTACCAACTAAATTGAAAAGGAATTAAAGAAAGTTTAGAGCCAGATGTGGTGGTGCACACCTTTAATCCCAGCACTCAGAAAGAGGTTGGCATATTTCTGAGTTTGAGGCTGTCCTGGTCTGCAGAGCAAGTTCAAGGACAGCCAAGCTTGGGCAGTGAAGGGCAACCAAAAACTGATGAAAATGTAACCAAATGAGAAAGCTGTATCCCAGCCCCAGCAAGCAGCAGAACTTTGTAACTTCGGTCACGTGGTTCTAGAGTGAAGAAGAGAAGAAAGGGGCTATGGAATTTGCCTCCACAAATCAGGAAAGTCACTGAGGCCAAGCCTGTGTCACAGGTGTCCCTGAATGGAGGTCTAGAGTGAAGCTGTAAAGTTGAGGCCTGGATTGCCTTGGAGACCCCAAGGGGTTAGAAATGCCAAAGCTGTGAGATATTTGCCAAGCAAAGTTGTTAAGAGGGAATGGAAGCAGCCAAAGAGAAAGAAGTGTGTTGCAGTCAACAAGCTGAAGGGAATTGGAGACATCAGACATGAAGATGCAGAATTTGCCCAGCTGATTTTCAGTCTTGCTTTGGTCTGATATTTCCTCACTATGCTCCCTTCACTACATTTTGGAACAGCAATGTTTATCATGTACCATTTGTTGTTCAAAGTATATGATCTGTTTTTTTATTTTGATTTTATAGTTAAGAGATTATATGAATAGCTTTGCTGAGACTGTGATAGACTTCCAGGACTTTTGAAGTTGCACTAAACGCATTTTGCATTATGATATTGTTACAAGCTTTTGGAGAACAGGGAGTGGAATGTGGTAGTTTGAAATAAAATGACCTCCAAAGGGAGCGGTGCCGTTAGCCTTGTTAGAGGCGGTGTGTCACTGTGGAGGCTAGTTTTGAGGCCTCATACACGCTCAAGATACTGCCCAGCGCTTTAGAGCACTTCCTGCTACCTGCAAGATGTAGGACTCTCAACTGCCACTCCAGCACCATGTCTGCTGCACTCTGCCATGTCCCACCATGATGATAATGGACTGAACCTCTGAATTGTAAACCAACCCCAGTGAAATGTTTTCCTTTATGAGTTGCCATGCTCATGGCATCTCTTCACACCAATAGAAATCCTAACTAAGACAGATAACAAGCCAGGTAAAAGGTCTCTGGCTCTGGTCTGCCCAGCCCTAATACCTTCTCCCTGCTAGGTTTCTGTGGCACTTAAGGAGTCGGGGGGGGGGCGATCTTAAAGGTATAACAATGAAGAGAAAGAGTTTAGAAGGAAACACTAAATGACTTCACAAGTCATCCTGGGTGGGGCCTTCTAAAACTTATTCTGTGGTTTGTAAAATTTACACACACATAATTTTCATAAGGATCAGAAAAGTGAAGCCAACAACCAAGCAGGAAGCAGATGTGGGAGCTGGGGAACCATCCTGTTTCGTGTTCACAGAAATGTGAGCATTTGTTGCTTGCTATGTAAAGATAAATGTTGTAGTGGGCATGGTGGCATACAACTGTAATCCCAACATGTAAGCAGCTGAGGCAGGAGGATCACAAGCTTGAGGCCAACTTGGGTGAGACCCCGTCTCAAAATAATCTAAAAATAATTCTTATTAACTTGTAAGCTTGAGCCAGGCGGTGGTGGCGCACGCCTTTAATCCCAGCACTCGGGAGGCAGAGGCAGGCGGATCTCTGTGAGTTCAAGACCAGCCTGGTCTACAAGAGCTAGTTCCAGGACAGGCTCCAAAGCTACAGAGAAACCCTGTCTCGAAAAAACCAAAAAAAAAAAAATTGTAAGCTTGAAGAGCATTTGCCTTCAGAGACTTAAATCGCTCTATTTTAATAAAGTCCTTGAAAATGGCATTGTACAGTACAGAGTACATGCAGTATATCTAATAAGCCAGTAATCGCTAGGTCCCTGACCCACGTAATGAAGAGAGGCTTGAACACCCACTCTTACCATTCATCGCTGGCATAAAGGCTAGGTCAAAGATCTTCTCAACCAGCATTTCCAAGATGAACACCTGCGGAAAAAGAGCTGAGTTCAGGCAGGACTGCAGTCTGCTCTGATGGGCCCTGGAGGACCAACATGAAGGCCCAGTATTGCTTGAGAGAACCCCGGAAGCCACAAATGACAGTCCCTTGGAGCCCTTGGCCCACCTGCTCACAGAAAGGACAGAAAAGATGAGGATCAAGGCTGCTAGGAGGCCAGAGGCAAAGAAGGCTTGGCTCCTCCTCTAGAAGGCTGAGGATCCATAACTAGCCTGCACACCCCAGCTCAGCCTCCAGAGGCTAGTGGGAAGGCTCTGTACCTCTCTGACCTTGACCTTCCTCACTGTGCAGTGGATCCATCTACAAGGAATCCTGTCACCTGCCTGGCCTTCAGCCCTTAATCACATAATCAGGTCTCTGTGCCCATGAACCCTTGCTTCTGGTCTCAGTCAATGTGCTTTAAAATATTGTAGAACAGAATTACACTTATTCTGAGGCAGGAAGATTGCCATGAGTTCAAGGTAAGCCTGGGCTAGCAAGACAAGACTGTCTCAAGGACAACAAAAAGTGTTTTAATCTGTGCTAGATGTGATTGAATTCATTCTCCTCATCATGATTCTCAAAGCAATGTAGATAATAATTAGTCACATCACATGATCTAGAACAGATGGAAAGTACACAAATGGAATGACAGGCCACATATAAACAAAACGCTACACTGTTTACACACAGGGCATGAGCATCCTGGGAACCCTGGAGCTAATGCTGATGCTGAGGGACAACTGCACAGCAGCCCTTGATGGCTCTAGGCTGTCTGCAAGCAGGAGTGGCTGAGCCCTACTACATTATTGAAAATCAGAGCAAGTGACGTGCAAACTGCCACGGGGCTCTGCACAGGCTGTGTGTGGTCACCCCTGCATGGCTCTGCTACCTGTGACAAATCACAGAAGTCACTGAGTTTGCAGTCCTTGTTTGAAAAGAGGGTTTACTAACTGCCAGAGTCACAAGAATGCTGCAGGGACTACACGAGAAAAGCTATCAAAGCAGGAACTTGATTTGAGCTGCAGTGTGCCTGGGACTCCACCCATTTCTATTATGTTCATGGGACGTGGTACTCTTCCCCACTGGAGTCCAGAGACGTCTGCTCTAGCTGGAGCTGTGAAGCGGGGGAGAACTTCTCTGCCTCAAATTGAGCTGGTAACACTGACGTCACTGGTGTTGGAGACGGTTGGAGAAGCTTAAAAACCAGTGACAGGAAAAAGGATCTGCCTTTCTCAACACGTGCAGAAATTTCACCCAAGCCCATCCAAAACCAGTTAGTTCTTAAGAAGGGGACGGAGATGAAAGGGGGAAGGAGGGCACTCCCTTAGGAAGCCTTATGTGGGGACCCAGGAGTGAAGAAAAGCAGTGGCAGTCAGTCCTGATTCTGAACACCTCGTGGACCCTTAAAGGCAGCTAGCTCTCCAGGACCCGAAATTTAGAAGAGAAATGAATCCAAACCTATTTCTTTTTTGTAGGAGAAAAATGGAGGCTCAGCATAAGTGGGTAATGCTCACATCACGCCTGGGTCAGTGGCCCACAAATTCCAAGAGCAGAAAGTCCCTCCCCCAAGTACCTGGCTTCCCTGGGTCCTCCTTGTTCTGAAGAAAAATGACTTGGGTAAGGCCCAGGGTGTTAACTAAAATGGGCAGTGCCATTGGCAGCAAGCAGGGTCTGTGAGTTCACACCCTGCCCCTTGTTCCATCCATCCTCAGTCTCCATCCATGAGAAGGGGTAACAGCGCCAATGCCAGCCCCCTGTGATTCACAACCATGCTGGGCTCAGCTAGGCTCAGAAGACACAGTACCCTCAGAAGAACTTTTCTGATGCCTAAACCCTAATACTTACATCAAAGTTGCCAACATTCGAAGTTCTGAGGTTGAGGCTGGTCCTGCAGTAAAAGAAAGTGACTCATCAAGAGGGGTCAGTATCATGACTGGGAAACCCACAGAGAGTTGACCCAAACTTGTGGGAGCTCACAAACTCTAGACCCACAACTGGTGATCCTACATGGGATAGATATAGACCCTTGTGTGTAATTAACAGCTTTGTAACCTGGTCTGTTTGTGGAACCGCTGGCAGTGGAACCAGGATTTATCTCTAGTGCATGAGCTGGCTTTTTAAAGCCCATTCCATATGGTGGGTGCCTTGGCTTGGAGGCTTGGAGACTTGGTCCTGCCTCAGCTGGATGTGCCAGGGCTTTGTTGATGCCCCGTGGAAGGCCTTACTCTTTCTGAGGAGCGGATGGGGGTGGGTCAGGGGGAGAAGAGGTGGAGGAGGGGAGGGAGGGGAGCTGTGGTTGGTATGCAAAATGAATAAAATAAAAGTAAATTTTAAAAAAGAAAGTGGCTCATTAAAAGCAGCAGTGGCCCAGGACTCATAACCAACAGTCAGAAGCCTCTGGCAGCATCCATGGGAAGACTCATCCTGGCAGGACTGATTACAGGAATTCACTTTCCTATACTGAGCACTAAGAACATTTCCGTCCCCAGACTACCAGAGGTAAAGCTGAAATTACAGCTTTGCCTCAGACTGGCTGTGCAATCTTAGGAACTTCACCTCCCTGGGCCTCAGTTTCCTCATCTGTAAAGTGGATCCTGCCAGGACTAAATGGGGATGGAGTCCTCTGAAGTGGTTGGAACCGTGTGTGATGTGTAGCCAGCGCCCTGTGTGGATACTGGCTACCTCTACCTCACTCAATCCTCACAGCAGCCCCACCTCAGGCTGAGGCTGCTGTGCTCCTGGCTCAGTCACAAAGCTAGGGAGGGGTAATAGGACTCCCTCCGAGCCTGTGCAATCCACTCCTGTGACACTCTGAGAAAGGGAGGCCTGGGTGTGAGCTCGCACACCACAACAAGAGGGTCCCCACCTCACTGCACCCCACAGCCCTGCCTTAAGGGGGGCCTCACAGACTCCCCATGAGGCAGAGGGAGCTTGTGGTTGCTCAACAAGAAAGTTAAGGCTCCATCTAGACAGAAAGAGGCCTCCCAAAGAGAAGACTTTCCTGGCTGGACATCCTAAGGTTCATGCCCAGCCTTCCCCTCCCCCACACCACCCAAATGCCCTGACACTGCACACTGTCCTTGTCACCTTCCCCACTGCGAAGCCCAGCTCTCCTCTCCAGAAGTCCCTGCTCTCCCCATGACTGTCTTCTCACCAGATCTGGCTGGTCAGCCCCTGGACCATCCTGGATGGCCTACATCATCACCTGTGAATGTCCTCCATCGCTGGGCTACGTAAACACTGATCATCAGAAGGAAAACTCTCCCTAACCTAAGTGTCTACTGAGAGTCCAAAATAGGGACTTGCTCATCTTGAAATGGTGACAGGAACCCTTATTTCTGCATAATTAGGTCAAGGTTAAACAGAGAAACTTCCAGAACCTTCCTCAGCACCTTCACCAGAAAGCACCCAATGGATAACAGTCTTTTGTCATGAATCTTATGAAATAGAGGCTTTTGCCCCCATCTTCAGATGGGAAGACTGAGGCTCAGAGAAGTCATCTGGCTGGCATCACACAGTCAGTCAGTGATCACATCCGGATCTAATGGTACTGCTGACTCCAGACACAGTGCTCAGCATTCAGGACAGCAGGCACCTGGACCTGCATGGGCTCCTAGCTCCACTCTGTGTGGCCCTGAGTTAGCACATCCACCTCTCTGAACCTTAGTTTCTCATCTCTGAAACAGGAGAATGATTGTCCTGATGTCATGGGTCTAGGCCACAACACGTGGATAAAGGACCAAGAGCACCTTATTGTCCCCAGCACCATGGTGAGCCCTGGTGTGCTTCTTGGCTCAGCAGGTTCTCTGGCTCTGTCCCTGGTGCTGACCCACAGTGGGCTCAGCAGACAGGCTATGGTCAACTCTGCACGCCCTCAGGGTCACACAGCAGACCTCCACCCCGGCCTGGTGGCCCTGTGTGAACCAGTTCCAGCAGTCTCAGTCAGGAGACATTCTCTGAGGAGCAGAAGCCACGCACGCAGACCCTCTTACTTGTCCAGCTTGGTATCAATCATGAGCTTATCCCCTTCCACGGAAAATGAGGCCAGGAGGTCTGTGTCCTGGAAGGAAAGGAGGAGAATAAACACCACTGTGGTCATGCAGACTGCTGCAGGCCAGATGCTCACAGTGCACAGTGCCCACCAGCAACCCATTCACCTGAGTATGGTAGGTCACTCCTCTGCCAAGAGGCCCGGCCTCCTCATAAGCACAAGATTGCCAAGAGTACCCCAAAACCCATGGCTCGCATTCAGGAGTCAACCAACACCCAGTACTGTTTCCACGTATGTCTCTGTACTGGCAGAGTGAACACTTCTTAGAGACATGTCCAGGACTGGCACTGTGTTGACAAAGACCCCAAGATCCCTTCCAGGGGGAACTTTTAGCCTATGGAACTTGCTGGGCGTGAGCCACAGAAGATGTAATTGGGCAGCATCCATGCCAATCATAACTGCCCGGCCCCTTAAGAGAGGCATAAAATGTCCAGACCCTCCATTTTTAAAGAAAAAGTAGTCATAGGAAAATTTCTCATTGCCCCACCAAAGCCTTCCTCCAATAAATAAAATAAACAGTCTTATGAAAATTAAAGTCTGCCTCCAACAAACTCCAGGAGTAGAATTGGTAAGATGGTGGTGGAGAAGAGCTAGGACCCCGGTAACAGAGGCAGGGGACTAAGCTGCCATAGGAAGCCATCCTGAGGAAATGCTGTCTGTACCAAGGACTGAAGGGTGTATACTGTTTGAGCAGATGGAAAAGGGTATGAGAGTCATTCGGGCTGTGGGGGAGGGCAAGTGCAAAGGCCCTGAGGCAGGAAAGAAGGAAGTATTATACAAGAGAAAACAGGGCAACAAGGAGGTGAGAAGATTCTGAGGCTGAGGTGGAATAATCTGGGCTGGACCAGGCCAGACTGTGTGAGCCCAGGAAGCCAGGACCACAATCTCACTGGTGCATCACCTCGGCAAAGTGCTTAGCCGGCTCACATGGCAGGGAGCACACACGCTCCGTTCCCACTTCTCATCTGAGGACGCCCAGATAGGACATCCCCCATCCCCCACTCCGTCCACAGTGGCTTGTCATACTTCAGCTAAAGCAACCACTTTCCAACCTAGAAGTATCTCATTAGCCCCCAACCCCAGGAGCGACAGGCACTGTGAAGACACAGCAGATGGGGCCAGAGCCCTGAATGTCTTCCTGAAGCCTCAATCAGGAGGGAGTGGTTCTTAGTGCTCATCCCTTTGGAAATGTTTCCTTAGCAGCTACTATGTGCTGGGCCTGGGTCCGGCTCTGGGGATCTGATGATGAATGGGATCGGTCTCTGCTCAGCAATAAACTCACAAGTTGATTTTGTTACATCAGGTAAAGACTTCAAGCCTGGGCGACACAGTATGGGAGGGTTGTATTTCAGGTGAGCGATATGAGAAGGGAGGGTCTTGCTTTATATGAGGAGCATGGTGGTATTTGGACAGAAACCTACAGTAAGCCAGGGTGTGAGCGATGCAGACACCAAGGGACAGGCCAAGCAAAGGCCCGGAAGTTAAACTGTGCTTGACTTTACTGAAAGGCATTGAGGAGCTGAAATGTGACCAAGAGGAGACCTTGCAGGACTTTAGGAGATTGCTTTCCTTCAGAGGGTGGAGGGAAGCAGGGGAGAAGGATGGTTTTCATTTTTAAGACTCCTTGAGAAGTCTTCTATAGTATGCAAGGTGACAGTGCTCACAAGAATTTCTCGTAATTTGGCTGACATTCGAGGGGACTGTGAGGACGTGAAGAAGTCAGGGGCCTGAGGAGACCTGGTAGCTCTGTCTTTAGACCCAGCTGTTAGAGATTCGCCCTCAGGCACATACCACATCGATGAGGCAGATGGTGGTCTCTACATCGTTGGGTTGGGAGACTACAACCTCCGAGGTGGCAAACACCTTCACCAGTGCCTTGTCCTTCTGCAGCGTCACAGACGGGGGATTGGGCACCTGGATCCTGATGGTGAGTGGACGGGACTCGGGGTACTGCTGGAACACCTGTGGGCGGCACCAGATGTGTGCACAGGGTCACCAGAAGTGGATTTTTGTCAGCCAGCTTTCAAACAGAGTGGGCAGGGGTGAGAGCAGGTTCCCCATCACAGGAGGCCCACACACTCCAGGAAAAGACATGGGCCCACTGTGGAATGAGGAAGAGACTGCCGGCCCTCTCTGATCCCCTCACATATGAGCACCATACAAACTACATGTGACAAGATGGGCAGATCAATGCCAGACACATAGAGATGCTTGGGAAATGGCTCAGAGTCGAGTGGGGTTTTCTGAAGCCTTGGGCCAGGTACAAGAGTGACAGTCAAAATTTCATTAGTTCAATCACTCAAACTCTGGGGCACTTTTTACTTTTGGACTAGAGGAGAACACAAAGGTAGAGGCAGCCGTTACAGCATACTGCCTGTGGCCAACTGGAGGGCACAGTGCCCTCTGCACCCTTCCAGGGATGTGAAGGTAGCTCCAGGCCATCTCAAGGCAGCCAGCAAAAACTGGCTGGGTCCCCTGAGTGCCCCAGTGAGGGTGCCTGAGCCTGTTTCTGCAGATCAGAGTCCCAGCACTAACCTGCTGAAAAGACGGGTTTATCACAGTCACTAAACACCTGATCAATTCCATGTAAAACCCTTTCCTAAATATGGAAACCAGGCACCAGACACTACTCAAACCCTTGGTCACTTTCAGAGGGAGTGGAGAGCACCTGTTTCTCAAACAGAAATTGCCCATGACTGGGATTAGGGTGATTAAGCCTAAGAAGACAGGTCTTGGTCTTGACACAAGTGTGCTGATAGTCTTCTGTAGGAACTCTTGGACAATGAACAAATTCGGTGCATTCAGCTATTTAATTCACCCTGAGAACTCATCCTCAATGGTGTGAGCATCAATAGTCAGGCGTTTGGCCAACTGACTTTTCACAGAGATTTTCAGGATCATTACCCCCAAACAGGCAGTGTCTCTGAGAGATTAGCAATAGATCCTTCAGAAGATCCCAAGGCAGTTGGAACTGTGTCTCCAGATAAGCAGGGCTCCAGGAGGCCACCAGAGCCTGGGTCAGGCTGCTCTCTGTGGCTCCAGCCATGTGCCGCTTTGTCTAGCCTCTACTCTGTGACCATCTTGCGCCATGTAAAGCTCTGTGTCCTTGTAGATGGTCTGATCTCTCTGTGCCTGTTGCGCAGCTGAGAACAGGGGTCTGTCTCCCAGTGAAAGAGGAGATTCCAGGACAATCTCATGAGCTGTCCAGAGCAGTGAACACATGAAGTGTTCCAGTATCCAAGGTCCCTGGTGGAGCTGCAGAAACTTGGAACTAAGAAGGATGTGTCTGCTATTCAAATTTCAGCCACACGAGGGCAGTAGCGATCACTTGCTGAGCTTTGTTCCCAATCTCTCCTATCTTTGAGCTATAAGGGGGCATATGGAAAGAGATGGGGTAAGGTACAGAGGACTGCAAATGGGTACCCTCCACCCCGTGTGGCACTTCCTACCCATAGGGTTTTTGATGCCAGGAAACAGGCCAAGAACTAGGGTTGGGAATCGAGAGACTTTTGTTCTGCCTTTACATGGCCACTTGAAAGAGAATCTGCAAAGGATTAGCAAGAACAGCTGTTAATATCTGCCAAATGCCCACTCTGAGCCTTCGTTTCCAGATGAGAAAACAGAGGCCTGGACAAGTGAGGTCATTGGTCGTGGGAATACACCTGGGTCATACTGAGTCATGCCCAGCTCTAGATACCCTTTACAGCTATCATGTGCCTGTGTGTACCCTCACTGTATTTCTCCCTAGACAACCTGGACAAATGCTAAGACTGTGTCCAAGGTCACACAGAGGGGAGATCATTTGCCTGGCATATGCAAGGCCCTGAGTTCAAACTCCAGTCTTACATTGTCACCCAGCCAAGGAGTGGCCAAGTCAGGAGGAGACTATGCAGGCTGGTCCACCACCAGGGGTCAGGATCTGTCATCCTCACCATCCTTGTATCCCCTCACCAGGATTGGTATCCGCACCTACCTGGAACTCCAGGGAACCAGGTTAGAACCCTGCCTGAATGCAGAGATGAGCCTGTACCCATTTCATGGTTATCACTGTCTGCAGAGGGCTCTGGCCGTGATTTCTGTTGTCTCTTACCCAAAGAGTGCCACTTAAAACTTCAGAGCACTGACTATATGTTATATAGTGACATGTGGCATTCTCCTAAGGACATAAGCAAAGCTAGAGACAAGGACATCTTAGGATCGCTAACTTACCTTGGGAATCAAGGCCCCCAGTGTGGACGTGGTGAGTGGAGGGAGATCTTCAAACTGTGGGACAAGGACAAGGTCATGTGAGTCCTGAGGTGATGATTCCAGTACATATAAAACAGACAGATCCCCTAGGAAGCCACACCCTCCAAGAGTACACTCCGGACCAGCCATTGTGTAGCCCACGTCGCAGTTGTGTGGCTCAATGGATGGGAGCAGCCACTTAGGCTTTCTGTCTACAAATATGGCTTGATGTGTTCAAGGCAAGCCCGAATCTTCTCTGGTGGAATTCTTTAGGAAACCTTGAGTAAGTCCATGTGCGCCACCTAGTGTCTGCTTGATCTCTGCTATTTCCTTGTCTCCTCCATGTCTACTCATTTCATAAAATGTCAGATGCTAAACAATGAAATGCAGAGCTGAGAGAGAGAGAGAGAGAGAGAGAGAGAGACAGAGACAGAGACAGAGACAGAGAGAGAGAGAGAGAGAGTGTGTAGGTGCACTGTCAGGGCAGAACACTAGTCACATGTTCAAAAGGGACACTCAAACACTTAAAACTGCAAGTGCTACCTATACCGGACCTAAATGGGCACTTTCTTCTCAGCAAAATTACATATTTTCATGATTTGGGTATTAATTTTTTTGAAAATACCTCATTTTTAGGAGAAGCAGGATGGATTCATAGATTGATAGAATGGATAGGTGGTTAGGTGAAACATAGATGATGGATAGTGATTGATAGAATAGACAAGTGGCTAGATGAATAATGGCTAGATAGATAGATAGATAGATAGATAGATAGATAGATAGATAGATAGATAGATAGATGATAAATTGATAGACAGATAATGGATGGGGGATTCATAGATGGGTGGGTGGATGGGTGGATAAATGGATAAACAGAGAGATAATGGATGGGTGTCTGGGTGGATAACAGATGAATGGGTGGACTGGCTGAAGGATAGATGTCTGAATGGGTGTGTGAATGGCTGGATGGCGAGTACATAGATAAATGGTGAATGGAGGAACAGATGAACAGATGAGTGGGTGGTGAGTGGATGGGTAGGTCATGAAGAAGGTGTCTGGATGGATAGATATGAATCACATTTGACAAAATGATCTAGGAAATGGGTGAGGCACATGTGAGCATGGCTACATTATTCTACAGCTGTTCTGAAGACAGGAAATCTCTTAAAGGTGTTGAGGGGATTGACTCCTGAGCACTACTCCAGCGTATTAGTGTTTTATTTTCATGCTTCTTTTGATTGCTGGTGTATGCATGTTGGCCAACTGAAAGCATTATAAATATTCATATTAAGGTGCTCACATGTGAATATGCTTTGCCTTTCAAAAAGTAATGAAATAAAATAAACCACATCAAACAGAGAGTTACTGCCTCCTCCTGGGACCAGAAGCAGATTACTGCTGTGCCAATGAGGCTTGCGAGACATCTGGTAGACAGATAATGCCTGGGTGGATGGGCAGATAAAGGATGGATGGATGGATGGATGGGTAGATGGATGGATGGGTAGATGGATGGATGGGTAGATGGATGGATGGGTGAGTGGATGGATGGATGGGTAGATGGATGGATAAATGAATGAATGGGTAGATGAATGGATGGATGGGTGGGTGGATCACCATCTTTGGAGACCCTGGAGTACAGGGTAAATGACAGGCTAGGAAACCAGCCACTCACTGCCCTGCTGGGCTGACTCACCATGCCATCAGTGATGTCGATGTCCAATGCACCTTGCTTCTGCAGCATGGTCAGCACAGAGCCCAGGAAATTAGCTGAGATGGCCAGCTGGGAGTTGGTGTTGTCACCCATGGGGGGAAGTTCTGGCATCTGTGACCTGGGCAACACAGCTGGCCGCCCCAGGGGGTAGTCAATGAGGTCACCTCCTGCCTCCCCAACTAAAGTCTGAGGAACACAGAAAAGGGGAGGGAAAAAGAGGAGGCTGCAGTCTGGAAGAGTGTGTCTGGGCAGGTTCTTCCCAATTGCACCCATGATTCTGAGCTACCCTTATGGACAGCCCTTCATTTGCTTAAAAGGAAAGGGGGTCATGGCAGCTCTTGCTTTATAATCAGTTGCTACTACAGTTATTACAGACAATCATGCACACACCCACATGCATGGACATACATGCATACACACACATACACTGTGGCACAGAACCCGAGTCTCAGTCCATCACAGTAAGTCAATATGTGCAAATACATCTGTACCAGCACCATCCACTCTGGCCCATCCGTCTCCAAAGATGATGCCCTGTGTAGTGCCCCAGGTCTTCTCTGGACTCAGAGGCCAGCTACTCTGCCCTCACCTTCCTTCTGCACCTCAGCCACCAGGGCCAGCACTGGGCCAGCCACCCTCCCACCTCTTTGCCACCCCCACATTCCCCCACTCATTTCTTCTCATGTTCCTCTCATCCAGCAGGATTTAGCTCAAGGGCAGCCTCCTCTTAGAAGCCCTCGCTGACTCTGCTAACACATCCCAGTGCCTGTTTTAGGTACTCTCACGGTGCTGGGCTTCTAATTGCCAGTTTGCTTAAAGGATTCTCATGGCTTCTCCTACACAGACCAGAAATTCTTTAAAGAGAGGCCTTGTCCTATTCCCTGCTGTGCCTTCAACACAGGACCCAGGCCTGGCAGCACGCCTCTCCAATGGACATGTGTGTCTGTGCACATGTTGCAATGCAACCACATGACATGGTTGGCATCTCTGCGCTGAAGGCTCAGGGGAACATCATGTCCACATGGTCTGCCTACAAAGGGACCCATGCACAGTGAGTACCAGATCCATGCAGTGTTGGAGAAGTTACTAAAAACCAGCTGACAAGATCCAATCTCCCATCTTCACCTTCAGTGAAGTCAGATTCCCCAGGTCGTCACTGGCCACCGTGGGAGTGCTTATACTACAGAAACCAGCAAACGCTGCCAACCAGAACTTTTGAAAAATCATTAGGAGCAGGTTGTTAGCTATGTACTAGCATGCAAGGGGCCGGTTGTTTTTCCAGCAGACCCAGGTTCCAGCAGCTGCAGACACCAGCAGCTGGCTGCCTAGGCTCAGAACCCAGGCATCCAATGACTAGCTGTGTGACATTGGACAATTGGAGCCACCTCTCTGTGCCAGTAAACAAGTCTCACACTGTGGTTTCAATGAGACTGAGCTCATCTCCAAGAAGTACTCCCTGGGGACGTGCCTGACTCACAGGAAGCACTGAACAGTGTGTGAGGATGCTTCCCAGCTCTGCCCTAGGTCTCTAATCCACAAAGGGTCCTGCTCAGATGTTGCTTACAGCATGCATAAATGCCTCGTGTGTGTGTGTGTGTGTGTGTGTATGTGTGTGTGTGTGTGTGTGTCCAGCCCATAGTATGCCACACTCAACTTCAGGGAGAAAGTTTGCAGTCCATCACTTACATTGAGATCCAATTCAAGGAATTCCCCAGTCACCAGTGGAAGGCTGGAGAAGGTGTATTGCACACTTCCAAGTATCCCCAGAGGCACCAGAGCTGCAGGCAAAGGGGAAGGTCACATTGTGGTTCTCCCTCCACCAGACAGTCATACCTTCAATGCCCCCATGCTTATGGACGTGGTATGGGGATGGGGTACGGACCAAACAAGGCCCCGTGCTTCAAGCAGAACCAGCTCTGTTCCAAACCCAGCTCTGCCTCTCCCTTGCTGTGTGACCTCAGGCAGGTCGCTGCTCTTCTCTGGAACTTACTCCCTCCTTTGTAAAATGTGTTCAATGTCACCTTTTAGCTTTGTGGCAGGGTTGGGGGTGTAATCCCAGTGCTGATGAGCCCTGTGAACTGTGAAGCATGGTGAACCAGGGCACACCTAAGAGTGCAGTGTGCTGCTTGGCTGGATCCCCATTCCCCTGACTGCTGAAAATAAACCCTTTGTCTCTTGTGCTTTCTTTCCTCATCTCAGAATATCATCCTCAAACTGCCTGGTGTCCAGGGGACATGGGCTCCATCATGTGACTGCAGGAATTCAGCACTGAAGCATTGTGGGTGCTGCCGTGTGAATTATGCAGTTCCTGTGCACACAGCCATACAGGACTGTCTTGCTTTCAGGAACGATCTCTAGGAAATTCAGGACTGGTGGTAGCATTGAAGCCTGGTCCTCGGGACCTGTTCAGTGTCTGTACTGATGCCTTTGAGAGAAAAGGGAATCTTTCCAATGCCACAGCAGCCAGGACAGAGCCAGGCTTAGGCCAGGCCTCCCAGGCCCTAAGCAGCTCATGGAAACAGCCAGCACGAACGACCTGGCTGTTCTTTTGAAACTGCTGGGGTTTAGAATGACTGCCCACCACCCTGGGCCCTCCTCCCAGCTGCTGCAGTGCCCCTAGGGCCAGATCAAGCAGGCATCTGTAGAAATTGGTCACAGCATAAAGAGGGAACACTTACAATCCACAAGACCCAGTTGGTCATTGACAAGACCCAGCACCACGTCCACGATGGGGCAAAGCTGTGGAGGGAGACATCAGGGAGCTCAGGGGGTATGAAGCTGGGGAGCAACATTGGCCCCAGCATGGCGGTAGAGACGGATTGACTATTGTCTGTGGGCCCTGTCCTCACCAGGGCCCAGGGGAGAGGGATCTGTCCTTATTCCCATCTTTAAGATGGGAAACAAATTTAGGGAGGTGTTGAGTTCTGTCACACAACAAGAAAGCACCCCAGCTGGGGTCCAGAGCCATGGGTGCTCAGACTGGACCTCCCGTCTCATCACTCAACTGTCCCAACCCACATAGATGAGCCATTCCTGGCTCTTTCCATCCCGCTGGGCCACCTGCCTGACCCTGGAGACACAATCCCTCTCTTACCAGGTCAGGGAGGACGTTGGCCAGCACTCGGTTCACTAAGTTGTCCACCAGGTTGGGGAGAAGCCTACAGAGGGAGGAGCAGGATGTGGACAAACTCACAGGAATGGAGGGCTCTAGGCTGTCCATCCACACCAGTGTCTAACTTCAGCTCTGAGCATTGAGAGCCCCTGGACCCTGGACAGAGGCACTGGACAGAGGGCTCTCCCTAGGCCTGCCCTCATAGGCCAGCAGCAAACTTACTTCCCTCTCTGCCTCCCTTTCCTTTCTCTCTTTCTCCACCTCTCCTCTATTCCCCCTCATTCCTTCCCTCCCTTCTTCCTTCTCTCCCTTTTCCTTCCTTCCTTATCTCATTCCTTCCTTCTTTCCACAAACCAAGATGCCAGGGCTCTGTCTTGACAGAAAGTCTGGGACATCCCAGATTCCTAGTTGCCTAGACCTTCCCTCCAACTCCTGTTGTCTTCTGCACAGCTAAAGGTTTGTCATCTTCCCAGGGGACAAATGAATCTGCTTCTTTATCTATGCCAACAACATGGCATCTAGAACATTCTATGTGCTCAAAAAACACTGTGGATGGGACAGGAGAACTCTAACAATGAAAATAATCACACACTCAAAGACAGGTAAATGGAACTGAAAAGCTTGGGTGGTGGGAGCCATTTAATCGATCAGGAAGGAGGCCAGAGAACTGACCAGAGTGGGTTCTCAACGCCCACCTGAATCCCAGCTGGTGAAGGACAGAGACGGGTTACAGACAGAGATGGTGCACAGATAGTCAGGCAAACACAGGTGGACTCACTCCTTAACATCATTCCTGTTCAGCCCTCACACTGACCCTGGACCCCTCCCCAACAAAGAACCAACTGTCACTTCTCTGCCAGGCTGTGGAGCAGCATCCTAGAGGAAGCACCAGCTTAGACACCTCCCCAAGGCTTGCTGTGCACCTTGGTCCTTATTGTAGATGGATTCACCTTAAAGGGGCCGATCCTGTCCTGGCTCTCCTGAGGTCACTAGGAATATACACAGGGGCACACACAGGTACTGGTGTGTTGGAGACAGTGTGCCAACTGATATAAAGATAAACAGACAGGCAGACAGATAGACATAGATATATAAAGATACCCATCCCCTTATGAGAAGTGATCAGCTACATTAGGTCTCCCTTAAAACAATATCTATAGACAGTATTTCATGTCACAGAAACAGATGGACAAAATGCGGAATGGGCAAATGAATGACCGCTCATTGATCAACAAGCAGCCTAAGACGTCAGACAAGGGTGCTTTAGTGTTTGATCCCAGAGAAGTCACCCAGTTGAAAAAAGGGAAGGAGTTTTAGAGCAGGCACCTGCTTGCATGGAGAGGTGGGGGCTGCAGAGCCACACTGGTGTCTGCCTGAGGTAACTCAAGGAAGCTGGAGGGGGACTCAATGAGTGGCCGTGCCAGCTCTATCTGCATCTCTGTCATTTAGCATTCTGAACGATGTGGATGTAAAGTCTGAAAAGATCTGTACTGTGAACCCTAGAGCCTTGTTTTTCCTGTGCCCATCCATCCTAAAGCACGAGGAGAAAAGCTACATGGTCAGTGGTTTGGAACTCTGGTTGCACGGTGAGTCTTTCGCTCCTGAGAGGAGACCTGGGGCAAGAAGCCCAAGGATTAGTGAACAAGAGAGAAAACAAGGAACAGGGACACTAGGGATCGAGGGTGTGAACAGAGAGCATTCTTCTCTACACTATCAGGAGTGTGCCCTCATCCAAGGTCTCTTAGGCCTGGGGACAACGTGCTGACCAATGCAAGAATGCATGACAGCTCTCTAGACAGAGGAGAGGGGTTTGGTCACTTTGTAGAGAAGATGAAAAAATATCTCACATATACCCTCAATCTGGGGCACATTGACTATAACCTGATGAGCAATTTCTCCAGGTTTGGACACTCAAGGACACATAAGCCCTCTCGGATAGACTTTTCTAAATTGACAGCAAGTCAGATGCTGTACCACCTGCTTTACACTCATTATCTCAGTTCCCAAAGACAGAGTTTACCCCATTTCAGAGACTGAGAATCCAGAGCTCGAGAGCCACAGAGCTGGTCAGGGTCACACAGCAGCAATGGAACTGAGATTTGAATCTGAGCATGTCTCGCTCCAAAGCACAGCCCTTGAATTGCCACCAAGCAGGTGCCAGCCCACAGCCAGAGCAGCATTGTAGACGGCTCAGTAGGAGTGACCTCTGTGTGGGCCCAGCTTATTTCCTAGCATGGTGCAGCCCTGCCCTGTGCCTTTCTGTCTCACACTCACCCCCGAAGCAGTTTGACTTTGATGCCTCCCAGGAGGGTGTCACAGCGCTCAATGACCAGCCGCGGGTAGCCTGTGCGGTCCATAGTCAGCCGAACTTTGGCTGTGATGTTTACCTCCACCGCAATATCCAGGAAGCCAATGAGGCTGGAGGAGACCAAGGGACCAAAGAGACCATCAGCCACTCTCACCACCGGGAGTCTGGGCATTATGCAGGCCTGTCAGGAACCTGTCACCTCAGGCTTCAGCACTGGTTCTTTCTGAAATCGTATCTAGGGGATCCAGACAAGTGCTACCCCACCACCTCAAGGCAGTGTGATAAATCTCCCTTGACCTCAGCCAATGAGAATTTTAAAGTCTGGAAACAGGACCTAGTTCAAACTCTGGTTTGTAAGGTAATCATTCTGACTTTGTAGACAGGACCTCACCCCATAAGGAAATGATGCTATGCTAAGGCCCACCTTCCAAGGACTGTATAGTGGGTGTCTAGGAAGACACTGACTGTGCAGACAACCAGAAAAGGAGTGGCCTTGCTACCCTGGGCAAGTGAACTCAAGAAGACTCAGTGGCATTAGGAGAGTAATCTAAATATTGAAACCCAAGCTACTCCCTACCTCCAGCCTCCAAGACACTAAACACCACCCTGGGCTGCCTTTCCTGCTGAAGGGGCTGAAGGCTGACTTGGAGGTCAGACACTTGTGTCCTCCCTCACTGCTCCTCCCACCATGATGGATGGAGCAACCATGCATGATGATGAGAAGAGGCAGCTTGCCCCAGCTCCCGTGTCAGGGACCCCTTCTGAGTCAAGAGCACGCACCTCTTTCCGTTGATGGCCACGCGGGTATACAAGCTCAGGTAGACACCCACACCAGGCAGGAGCCGCACAGACACCCGGGGAAGGGTAAGCTCCACAATACGTAGCCTGCATGCGATCAAAGAGGTGAGCTAGCAACTGCTGCCATCTGCTGCCTCAGAGCACCCTCCCTCACTGCTCCTCCTCTGCTCCCCATATGCTGTCCTCCTACCACAGAGATACCTGCGATCCAGGGGCAGAATAAACGCCATGGGCCAGCATCCCACCCCCGGGAGCATCTATTTGCACATCTGTGCCTTTCATGTTCTTAGAATCTTTTGCAAAGACACTGCTCCCTGCCAGATCCTTCCTGCACACTCCCCAGACTCCAGCCAGTGTCCTCAGGCATGAAGACACCTGCGCTGAGCCCCAAGCTGGTGAGTCCCTCATTCTGCACACTCTTCCTCCCCAGCAGCTCCTGACAGCCCTTGCGACTGTGTAAAGGGTCCTATTTCTTTCTTCAAGCCCACACACCTCCCTGGCCAGCAAGCTCCTTGGGACTTTGTACCTGTTTTCAGGTCAAAGCTTCTCTCACATCCTTAGACTCAGCCTATTTGTTGAGTTAAATAAATGTCTATGGCAGGGAATCTGGTCATAAAACATATTTACAAGCAAGAACTCTAATGTACTTCATTGTGAGATTAAAGTATATGGTGTACTATATATGTCACATGGTTTTAAGTCCTTGGCTTTTTCTTTTCTTCATAAATTGAGTTATTTGACCATTCTACAGACCAGTAAATTGTGAATCAGAAAGGTGAAAAGAATGTCCTAATGTCACACACAAGTAAAAGAGACAGTGCCGGGTCTAGGCTTCTAGCCTCTTTCATGTGAACACTGCAAACTGTAACTGGGACCTGCCAAGATCTCCTGGGATAGCCTTGGTGCATGGTCACCTGTTTGTGGCTACCAGTCGGTAGGCAGAGCTCACTTCCTTACCCAGTGATGCCTTGAACAGTGCTCAGGATGCCTCCTTCACCCAGTACACCAAGCACACCACCTCCTCCGAGAAGTCCTCCATCTCCAAGGAGACCACCTCCTCCGAGCAGGCCACCTTGGCCTGCCAGAATGCCTTCATTCGCCAGGAAGCCTCCACTGCCCAGCAGGCCTCCGGGGCCAAGTGCCCCAGTGGCCACCCCGGCTGGGATCTCTCCAGGCCGCAGCTCGCGCCTGTGGAGCCGGCCCAAAGGGGATGTGTCCGCTGCAGACCTGTACCGCCCAGAGTTCCGGTGGTAGGCATAGTCTGCATGACGGTAGTCCTCATGGCGCAGGTCCCTGAGGTTCCCATCAGGCTCCAGGATCTCCCCATAGCGGTATTTGCCCCCCAACTGAGCAGTGTTGTCGTTCTTCTCAATGTGCCCATATTTGTAATTACCACCAAGCTGTCTGCCATTGGTGTATATTGGGGGGGGTTCTCGAACATGGAAGTCGTTGTAGGGGACACCACCAACACCTCGGGGAAATTCAGCTCGTCTGTAGTCATCATAGTTGTGCCGACCACCACCCAAAAGGCCGCCGCTGCCCCCCAGCAAACCCCCACCTCTGCTCCCTCCACCACCCAACAGCCCTCCACCACCACCTAGCAGCCCCCCACCATGGCTACTACCACCACCCAACAACCCTCCACCACCACCTAGCAGACCCCCACCATGGCTTCCACCACCACCCAACAACCCTCCACCACCACCTAGCAGACCCCCACCATGGCTACTACCACCACCTAGCAGTCCTCCACCATGGCTACCACCACCACCTAGCAGCCCACCACCACTGCTACCACCACCCAGAAGCCCCCCACTACCACCCAGCAGCCCCCCACCACTGCTACTACTGCCACCTAATAGGCCTCCACCCAAGAGGTCACCACCACCTCCTCCACTCCCACCACCAAGCAGGCCCCCCAAGAGACCTCCTCCCCCACCACTGCTCCCTCCACTTCCACCAAGCAGCCCACCCAGGAAGGGTCCACCACCATCACCACGGGCTTTACCCAAGGGCACCTCCCTCAGGGCGGAGCGGAAGGCATCGCTCTTCTGTATTGTGCCTGAGATAGCTGTGGAGAAACACCGGGGTCAGCCCCGGGGCTCCCCTTCCCAGTCCCCAAGCATCACCTCAGAACATCACTCTATTGTGGGGTCTCATCCATCACACACCACACCCCCAGGAGAAAAAAAAAGCAGCAACAGATCAAGAAGACAGAGCAGCACCCAGTGAGCTCATGCCCTGATCTTACCACTGTCCCTTTAACTAGGTTCCCACATCATTGGGCGAAACTTTGTATCCTCACTGGAGCCCTGGGTAGAGACTGGGGCCACAGCAGGTCCTCATTAATTTCTCAGGGCACGGAGTAAGGATTTGAGATTTGGAGGCACCTGTACCTGAATTTCTGTGCCCTGGGAACTATGCAGGTTTCCAGAAGTCATCCCATTAGCCCTCCGCACACCTCAGAGGTGTGGATAGATCCACCCACTTTCCAGATGAGGAAACTGAGACTCAGGTTGTATAACCAGGGTTTGAATCCCAGGAAGTCTGGCTCTGGGGCCCAAGTTCTTAACCTCTGCTCTCTACTGCCTTGAGAGCATGAGCTGGTGCCCAGAAAGTGGCATCCAAGAAAAAAGGGAAAGTCCAGCCCAAAGGGAAAAGGTCACCTGGTCACTAACCATGGGGTCTGCTAGCATGGAGAGGGTCCTCGGGTACTGGAGAGCTGGCGCACCTCCCTGCTCCTCCCATGCCATTCATGACCTCGTTGGGATTGGACTCACCCTTGCTCAGCACATCTTTTGTAACTCTGAGGACTGTGTTTGTGTCTTGAGGTGTGCCACACACAGCTGCCACACACAGAGTAGCCACACACCACGCGGTCCACATATTCAAGTTGCTCTCCTGCTGAAACACTGTGTGTCACCGCCATGGCTGTCCTCCCATCCATCCCTTTATCCACCCACCCATTCATCCCTCTGTCCATCCACCCACCCACTAATCCATCTGTCTACCCACCCACCCATCTGTCTATCCTACCCATTGTCCATCCATTGATTTCTTATCCATCCTTCTACCCATCCACTCCCACATCCATCCTTCCTTCCATCATCCACGTGTCCTCCTTGTCTTTCATCCTTTCAGCTCTGGTCAGCAGGCAAAGATAAGCACCCTTGGCCCAGGGTCACATGAGAATCCCAAGACCCAGAGACAGGAAACTGACCAAGATTACACAGTAGAACATAGCCCAGAATTCCTGACACCACTTTAAAATTGTTTGAGGGAAAATTGATCTGGTGGCAAGATCAGTCATTAAACAAATGATCCTGGAGCATGGAAATCTATCACCCAAGGTGGAATTGAATAATTGAGCTGTAAGGACAAGGATGGAAATTTCAAACCAAATAGCACTCTGGCAGCTAGCAGCTCTGAGAAGCTCTCCAGCATCGATCCATCTACACATCACCTACATGTTTATTCACCCGTTCTTCCCCTCCTATCCAGGCATCCTTCCAGCATTCTATCCACCCTCCAGTCTGTGCATTATCCAGAGAGCTACTAAGTTGTACACCATCTACCAGCACACCCTCCTATCCATCTATCCATCTCTCTATCTGTCCACATACCAATCCATGCACCTACCCACTCTCCCATCCATCTAGCCATGCATCCGTTTGTACATCTACCTCCCATCCACCCATCTGTCTTCCTATCTGTTATCTAAGCAACTAAGCCATCCAGTCATATATCCAGCAGTTCTCAACCTTGCTAATGGTGTAACCCTTTAATACAGTTCCTCACATTGCAGTGATCCCCAACTATAAAATTATTTTTGTTGCTGCTTCATAACCATAATTTTGCTACTGCTATGCATCCTTTGGGAGACAGAGGTTTGTCAAAGGGGTTGTGACACACAGGCGAAAAACCACTGCAATTCTTTCATCCATTAATCCATAATCTTCCCTCCCTTAGAGCAGTGGGATCCACACCATATGCATAAGACCATGGCTTTGGATCAAAACCCTGTAGATATGATCCCAGGAGTTTGGGAGGCACGCCTTTATACTAGAGTATTAAAAACTAGAATGTTCAAGAATGCTTTTCTGGCTTCCTCGCCTCATTTTGACCCTGTGCCTAAATAACTCTGCATTTTAAAAAAACCCTTTCATAAAAACAAAAACAGACAGGAGTCGAGGCATTCCCAGCATCAGTAAGCAACTGAATGAAAAGCTCTGTAGGGTAAGAAAGGTCCCATTTGGCTCACACTCCTGGGAAAGCTGGGCACAGCTTTTGCACACATACATATGTCCTGATTTGGGCTTATTTGTTGTTTTCTTCAGTTCTGACCATTGGCAGGACTCCCCTGCAGGCCTACAGTGTGGGATTCCCTCACCAGGCCTCAGCCTCCTCTGCCACCTTAGACCTGTGGCAGGGAAGGGACTCCTACTTACCCTCGATGGGTTGTACAGTCAATCCTGAGAGATCTGTTGCCCAGGCCTCTGCTGTGGGCTGAGTCTGGTCACAGGCCAGCCTTATAAAGTGGCCACCATCCAAACAAGGACCCGGACAGGGCAGGGCTGTGTTATTATGACAGACTAGAATTATAAGACCGGAATTAGATTTTCTCTACAACTCGAGTATTGAGTCCCAAAACCACAAGAGTCTGTGGTTTGTGGCTAATTCCAAGAAGTGTGTTCAGCCCCGGATGGTGTCACATGAGCTGGGGTTTATCACCCTGATCTGGGTACATTCCTGGAGATCCCAGAGAGGCCTTCAGGTGAGCACATCTGGGTTCCAGATGTTCAAGTGTGGGGCAGCTCATAGGCAGATGGTTTAGAGCTACAGAAGGATCCCCATACCCACGAGTTTCACCATGAGAAAAACTGTAGAAAAGCTGAGAGAGCATCCAGTGAACACCCCACACCTGCCAGTTTTCTCCAGTCTCACCAACATTTGCGTTCTGCGGCACCGGGTCTGTCATGTTTTTATCCAACCACAGAACCACTTTTTATTTCATGATTATTTCACTTTTTATGCTTTTAAAGAAAGCCTCATGCATCCCAGGCTGGTCTCTAATTCACCATGTAGCTGAGAATAACCTCGAACATCTGAGCCTCCTTCCTCCATCTCCCTGGGATTACAGTCAGTCACCACCATATTTAGTCTGTGGATTCAGTCCAAGACTTTCTTTCTGTATGATGCTAGTGAGCCCTCACCCAACTGAGCTCTGTTCTCAGCCCGATTTAAATGCATTTTATTTTGTTCTTACTTCAGGTTTTTATTGTTGTGAAGAGACACCTTAACCATGGCACTTCTTATCAATGAAAACATCTCATCGAGGTGGTTCATGAGGTACAGACACCAGGATGTGACACTACCCACTTCCACACACAGGCCACAACTTTTTATATACATTTCCACACAGTGAAAGATCCAAGCTTGTGATGATTTTATGTATCCATGTCACCTGCATCTTACCATACTATACAACATTCCTTCCCCCGAAGTCCCATCTTTCCTTTCCACAGTCACTCCCTACTCCCCGAGAGGCATCCATTGACCACTCCACTGCCCAGGTTCCCCTTGACATCCAAGATACTCCACACTCCCACTCCTGTCTCCCACTCCTGCCTTCCCCTTATGCCCCTCCATGGTCCTTGTTACTCTCTTTCTCCCTGCCTCTGGCCTTTGTGCCAGCCCTGCTGTCTACCATACCTTTTATTCCCTCTCTGGACCGCTCAGCAATCCCTGGGCCCCAGCTAAGATTCTCCAGGAAAACCAGGAGTGTGACCACCTCTCAACCCAGCTCAAGCACAGCTGCTGATGTCACACACAAATGATGACTGAGTCTCCACTGGCCTGGGTACTCACTGAGGCCTCCTGCTTCCCACACTCAGCCCCAGACCAGGTCTTGTTCCACATCTACTTGCTGCCACCTCCTCCAGGTCATAACCCTCCCACCCGCTGCTGTAAGAGGCAGGAGTGTTCTCTCTCCTGCCAAGGCCAGACTCAGGCCTACATTGCCAGCTTCCCCCACCAACAATGCTTCCTACCCCTCCCTAGCTGCAAAGGGTCCCGAAGGCAGGTGTCATAGATTCAAGGCCTGACAAGTTTGGCTTGTGTAACCACAGCATTGTCTGTTTTCCTGATCCAGCTCCTTTTCGGAATTCTGTTTCTCTGTCTGCAGCAGGGGCACTAATGGAATAGCTAAGGGCACAGTCTGGTAATGGGTTCTGCTGCCATCATTCCTCTTGCTTAAACTAAACTGATGATCAAATCCATCCTGGTCCATAAAACTGAAGTTAGGACTTGGCACGTGATGCTCCTAGGGACAGAGCTTTCTCAGCTTCATCATCTAGGGTCCCTTCGGGCTCCACAAGGTCACATGGGGCATGAAGAAGAAATCCACGGTGATCTGTCTAAATCCCACTAGGGCCAAAGGGCTCTGGGATTGGAGTTTGCCCTCTCAACCAGGACGACTTTCTCCTCTCTGGCCTCAGCCTGGTTCTGTATTGTGAAGAGTGTAGAAGGCTAGGTAGGAAATGCCTAGATCATGCCGGAAGCCCCAGAAGATCACAGTCCCTCATGGCTCCCCGAGGGAGAGCAACTGCCCTGTGTAAAGTGGGTTCTACCCCGTTTGCTCTGATCACCAATTTGGACCACGCCTGTTCTTTCCTGTGCTTTGGTCTGCACCTCTGTGTCATAGAGAGTTTAGAGTAACATTTGTAATTAATAGGTCCCATGTATGTCACTGGTCCTCCAACGTGTAAAATCTGACTCTCTACTGCATGGCACCAAGGAGTTATTCCCCAGGTGCTAGATAAGCAAGCACATATATCACCTTTAAAATTGAAGTAAAATCCAAGAATCCAAATATGCTTTTCCTCACCCAAGGAAAAGGAAGGCCATGTGATCTGCTGAGGGCCGTTGGCTGCAGCCTGGGGGTGATTGTTATCCCTCCTCAAGGCTCTCTTACTGCCTTCAGTTCTGAGGCCAGAGCAGCCCCAGTGGCTCTGAGACTGACTTGTCTCATGGGGCCACCTTGATATCTTAGAAGGATTAGTGCAGCGGCGCCAGGGAGATCGCATGGGCTTAGTGTCCAAAAGGCCCTTTGTCTAGAGCTGTGCCGTGAAGGGAGCATGGTGGAAGGACGTCCAGATCTCCCAGGAGATGACTGACCCTGAAGGTGACCCAGTTATAAAGGGAGGCAAGTGTGTGCATGTGTGCTGAGTCACTCCCTTGAGATAGAAAACAGTCCTGGCTCCATCATGGCCTCCTCCCCTCATCACTGTCCTCTGTATGAATGATCAGTTCACTAGGAAGGCCCATACGGGGTACTCTTTGTTGCACAAGTTCCAATTGATCTTAATAATAAAAACCAGAAGCCAGATATTGGGGTAAATGCTGAAAGATCAGAGAGAGAAAGGAGCAAGCCACATCCACCTCTTACCTTGCTAACTCGTCAGCTGATTAAGTACTGATCTTCTGTGTCCTCCCCCTTATATTCCTCTCAGCCATATCACTTCCTGTCTGTCTGTACAGATGGACAGACCTCTATGGTAAAGTAGTGACCAGCTCTGCCCTCTGATCTTCAGGCAAATGTAGACATAAGTTTCTGTCCTCACATGGTTCTGCAGCCACTCAGTCCCAAAGACACAAAAAGGCTTATATTAATTATAAACTTTTGGCCTTTTAGCTCAGGCTTATTATTAACTAGCTCTTACAACTTAAATTAATCTGTAATTCTTATCTATGTTTAGCCATGTGGCTTGGTACCTTTTCTCAGTAAAGCCTTCTCATCTTGCATCCTCTGTATCATGGTGATGACTGACTCTCTGCCTTTCCTCTTCCCAGAATTCTCCTGATCTGGTTGCCCCACCCATACTTCCTGCCTGGATATTGGTCAATTAGCTTTTTATTAAACTTATACAAGTGACAAATCTTTACAGTGTACCAGAGCATTATCCCACAGAATTTCCCCTTTTTGCCTTCTCAAAACAAGAACCCTGAACCTAATATGCTTTGTTTAGCTTTTCCCTGACCATTATCCATAACTTGTAACCAACACACTAAACAAAGACAAAGATCCATAATCTATTTTTTGGGGAATGTGGGCATAGTTTTCTAGGCTTCCTGATGATTAGGGCACTGGTAATCTTATGGGGACCCAAAAAAAATTAGAATTATGGTCAAGTCCTGACTGGAGTATCCTGTTAGGCTGGATCATCTCAGCCAGCAGTTTTGAGACTGTTCTGGATGTAGAACTCAGAGGAAACTGCAGCAGAGGTGATCTAAAGCATTGAATCATCTGGACCATCTATTCCCATAGGAGATTTTTTTAGGGGATCTTCCTTGATCAAACCTTATTTTTCCTAACCCAAAATGAACCCACAGCCTCTCATTTCCTGTAGAAACAAAAGCAACCCTCTTATCCAAAGTAACAAATCTTTTGAGTTAAATTTTGAAGTCAATGTATCTTCAAAATATATAGGTCAGATTAATCCAGCAGCATTTATAACCAAATGTCTTTTAGCAGTCAAACAATTCAGAGATGACACAATAGCATACAGTATTCAGGTTCTCTGTGTATTTCCCATCCTTATGTGGCTTTTCTTTTCTGTTTCCTTTATTTTTATTTTTAATTTTTGGGTTTTTTTTGAGACAGGATTTTTTTTTGTGTATCCTAGCTGTCCTGCAGACCAGACTGGCTTCAAACTCACAGAGATCTGCCTGCTTCTGCCTTCCAAATGCTGGGATTAAAGGCATGTGCCATTACACCTGACTGCTCTAACTTTTTAAGAACTTTCTTTATCCTTTTTTTTTTCTTTTCTTTCCCAAGCCTACATATTTTTTAAACACTGTAAACCTTTTAGAGGATTTTTTTCATCTAAATCTGTCTTTACTGTATATCTTTGTCTTTTTCTGACCACATGAGACTTTAATCTGTGACTTTAGGTGGCAAGGCTAAGATTAAAGCTGTGGCTTTGGCAGCTGGCTCTGCCCATTCCTTGGCTTCTGGAGAGTCTACCTTTGTGGCAGAAGTATTTACAGCAGTCATGCTCATTGTCACAACTCTGCAGAGTTTCTTGGTCCAAGTTGCCACCTAAAAACATTCCACTGTCTGCTTATAAACACCATTTAAGTGTTTGGTGGCAGGGCCTCTTAAGAGAGCCACCGTGAGGTTTATGCTCCTAATGCTGAGTCAGGAAGCCTTTCCTAAAGGAGTCACACCTCTGCTTGCTGCCAGAAACAGAGCCTATCAGAGAAAAGATGATATCCAAGAAGCTGTACTTTATTCTTGTCTGCCTAAAATTCTTTTTTTAAAGTTTTCTTGGACTTTATGTGGAAATTCTTGCTAAACATTTGGGTGCCATTTGTAGACAGAAGTTTCTGTCCCACCCAGTCCTCAAGACATTCAATCCCAAAGAAACACATAAAGGTTTATATTAATTAGAAATTGTTTGACCTCTTAGTTCAGCCTTATTATTAACTAGTTCTTACAATTTAAATTAACCTATAACTCTTATCTATGTTTAGCCATGTGACTTGGTACCTTTTCTCTTTTTTTTCCTTTTCTTTTTTTTATTGTTAAAAGAAAAATTTACACTTATTCCCCTTGTTCCCAGCCCTCCCACTCCCCCACTACCCCACCGCCCTCCCCTTGCTTCCTTAAGATGGGGCAGGATACCCTGCCCTCCCCCCTCCATCTCGGTCTAAGAACTTAATTCTTATGCAATCAATAAATTGGCCAAGTCGTGAGAAGAAAGTAACTAACTACATTTATCTAATCTTCAACCCAATCAAAGATCTGAG